>AWOL01S0000735.1:85140-213653 GCA_000715115.1 Nicotiana otophora
CCTTTTGGGCACACATTGCACTGGGCTTACCCAGTTGCTGTCAGAGATAGGAAAGATGATACATGCATCGAGCCACTTAATTACTTCCTTCTTCATGACCTCTTTCATAATGTGATTTAACCTCCTTTGCTGCTCAACATTGGGGCAGTTTTCATCTTCCAGAAAGATTTTATGCATGCAAAATGATGGACTGATACCCTTGATGTCAGCAATTGTCCACCCAATAGCCTTTTTATGTTCGCAAAATACTCTGAGAAATTTTTCTTCTTGTACATTAGTCAAGCTGGATGAGATAATCACTGGCAATGTCTTAGAGTTCCCCAAATAAGCATAGCGCAGATGCGCCGGAAGGGGCTTAAGTTTTAGCTTTGGAACTTCTTCAATAGATGACTTAGGATGGGTCAGAGTGACAGGCCTTTCCAACTCCTCAAATCTCCCAAACCCATGGACATAACTGCAACACATATCAAGTACTTGCTCAATTTCTCTCATCATTTCATCTTCATTGTCTTCTTCATCCCCAATCAAAGCTCATTCAAGAGGATCTATGGGGCTCATATAAGGATAGCACTTTCCACCACAGAAATCATGGATAGCACTTCATAGTGGGCTGGCAATCTGAGTGCTTTATACACATTGAAAACCTCCACTCGATCACTGACTCTCATCGTCATTTTTCCTTCACATACATCAATAATAGCTTGGCCCGTGGCTAACAATGGATGCCCAAAATAAATGGAACTTCCTGATCAGGATCGTTTTCCAAGATAATGAAATCAGCAGGGAATATGAAAGAACCCAGTTGAACTAACATATCTTCAATCACTCCTTCAGGATGAGCAAGGGAGCGATCAGTCAATTGTAAGATTACTGTTGTTGGGCGTGGCTCACCCAACCCAAATTGTCTGAACATAGATAGCGGCATCAAATTGATGCTCGCTCCAAGATCACACAAAGCTCACCCGACTACATGCTTACCAATCGATATTTGGATAGTGAAACTACCTGGATCCTTCAATTTCTGAGGTAGCTTGCTTTGGATTCTAGAGCTACCTTCCCTAGTGAGTGCCAAAGTCTCGAATTCAGTCAACCTTCTTTTATTTGCCCCTATGTCCTTGATGTATTTTGCATATTTGGGTACTTCCTGCAGGATGTCTACCAGTGGAATATTGATTTGCACTTGCTTCAAAATATCAAGAAACTTTTTATATGCGACATTATCCTTCACTTTCTGCAATCTTTGAGGGAACGGAGGTGGTGGCCTCGCAACTAATGGTGGGGGTTGCTTAGCCACCGCCTCATCAGCTGGCTTCTCTGACTCCTTTGATTTTTTTGATTCTGACTCTATAGTGGTTGGCTTCTCGTTAAAGGTCACTTATTTTCTCTTTTTCGATTGGACTTCTTCTAACTGTCTCTCATTCCTCAATGACACAACATTAATAGATGCCTTAGGATTAGACTCAGTGTCGCTGGGAAGAAATCCAACTGGCGGAGTATTTTGGGCACTGGCAAGTTGTCCCATTTGTCGCTCCAAATTTCTCATTGCTGCAGCTAGGGCCTGCTGATCAACCATTACTTTCTTCATTATCTCTGTTGTTTGGGCTTGCTGGTCAGTCATAAATTTCTTCATCATTTCCTCAAGGTGACTTGTCGAGTTTGCATGTTGTTCAGCCTGAGGTGGTCTATATTGTTGTTGAGGTGCTTGTGGCCTGTATTGATTTTAAGCACCTTAGTTTCCACCCCAAGAGAAGTTTGGGTGGTTCCTCCAGTTAGGATTGTAAGTGTTCCCATACTGGTTTGTCTGGCCCCTATTTGCATTAACCACAAAACAGACAGACTCTGGATTAACTGGGCATAAGTCTCTCGTATGACCCTCTCCACATACTTCACAAAATAATTGAACATGTTGCACTGGCTAGGCTTGTTGCTTGTTAATAACCAAGGTCATCTGATTGACTTGGTTGGTCAATATGGAAATCTGTGCTGATAAACCCCCTGCAAATGTTTGCACTGTATGTCTGCCCATTTCTCCTTGTCAATCAAGATTGCTTTTGGAGAATTTATTCAATAACGCATATATCTCATCAAAGCTTTTATCCAGTACTTGACCTCCAGCTACAGCATCTACCACAATCTTTATCTCAGGATGTAGCCCTTCTATGAAAGTATGAGCTAACACTTCGTTTGTCTGATTGTGATGAGGACAGTCTCTGAGCAGCCCCTTGGACCTCTCCCAAGCTGAGTATAAAGACTCCCCCACTTTCTGTTTGAAGGCGACTATTTCACTTCTGATCTTTGCTGTTTTGCCTGAAGGGAAGAACCTTGCCAAATATTTTCTTGCCAGATCATTCCATGATGTAATAGAATTAGCTGGCTTTGCCTTCAGCCATCGCTTTGCTTCGCCCAACAGAGAGAACGGGAAAAGTGTGAGCCTCACATAGTCTAGAGTGACTCCGTTGGTGATATAGGTATCACTAATCTCCAAGAAGTTCAGGATGTGCTGTTGTGGATCCTCGTGTGGAAGACCCATAAACTGCCCATTCGCATGTAGTAGCTGGATCATGCTCTGTTTCAGCTCAAAGTGCCCAGTGATTCTGGGCTTCATAATGTTGGAGGTGACATTAGCAATGTTGGACATCGCCACCTCCTGAACATCCATATGTTGCTCCTCTCCCATGTTCACAGGAAATTGAACAAGTGCCTGAAGATTATTCGTATCCCTTGCTTCCCTCAAGCTCCTATAAAATGTTCTCTCAGGTTCGGGGTCAAAGCCTTGAAGTCTGTCCTGGCTTCTGACCCTGCGCATTCAATTAAAGCTCCTAAGATCAGAACAACAATCAAGTAACGTTAGACTTGATGAAATAAGCAATGAAAGCAAAAACTAGAAAGTAGTCAATATTCAAGTCCCGCCTTTCCCCGGCAACGGTGCCAAAAACCTATTGCTCATAAACGCACATGCAAGTATACGTGGTCGTACAAGTAATAAAATAATAAGTTGAGTGTCGAACCCACAGAGACTTGTATCAACTTCCCACTAAATTCACCAAGATTGTTATTCAGTCGAGCCAATTCGAGTTCAAGAGTTTAATTATACGAAACTATAATTCTAAGTAGTAACTAAATTATCAAGCAGCAAAACGGTTGTTGTGTATTCAGTAGAGACAATATTTCAGGGTTCTGATCGATTAACCAATCTTATTGTGTTCTAGTTAACTCTCCCTTTCATAGAATTCACTCATAGTTGCTAATTAATCCAACAATTGCTCTCATAACCTTCTCCCGAAGTTCTACTTACCTATTCAAAAAAGATTAACGCCTATATTCTTATGAAATCAATATATTAAGAACGCATAAAGATTACGATATTTAATTAAGCACGGTGACTAGGTATATTCCTATCCTAACCATAACTCCCACCCCCCATCCCCTCCAGAGTTAAGATCGTGCTCTCTTCAATTCTTCTCTAATCTAAACATGGCTTTCTCAAGCATAGCATAGATAGTCAATAGAACCTAACTGCTGGCCAGACAATTAAGCAATTAATCACAGAATTGAAGAAACAATCATATATTGGTGAATTGTAATCAAGGTTAAGTTAACGTTAAACAACAATATTCATGGCTAAATTACAACCCCAGAACTATGGGTTTTAGCCATTCATGATAGTATCAAATAAATTCATAAGTGTTGGATAATTGAAAATACTAAGAAAAGGTAAAAAAATCTGAGATATCCTTGCTCCCGAATGTTCCTCGTGTGTCTCTAGGTCTAAAGTGTGTCCAAAGTCCAGAAAATAACGTTTTTCCATGTAGTTATACCAAGTAGGGCCGGACCTAGACGAAATCTCCCTTTCCTAGCCTAAATAGAAAAACTTGCAAACTTAATGCTTTTCATGCGTCGCACTGTGCGCCGCACTAGTGCTTTTCCCTGTCAGACCAAAAAAAAAACCAGTCTCTGAACTTTGGAAATTTCTCACAAAACTTTGCATTAATGCATCGCACAGTGCCGCGCACTAGTACATTTCTTCAACAGTTGCTTCTTCCTCGAAATTTGACGTCCAGAATTGATCCTCGACCCCCGAACACGATCCCGGCTTAATATTTTGGGCTTTTACTCAGACTTCAAAACTCCAAATAGCTCGAATTAGTTTCACAACATCTACATAACTCAGAATCGCTCATACAATGCATAAAACACATAATAAGTGCAAAACACTTGCGATTAAAGCTCAAACACAATAAAAGTGCTGTAAATTAGAGTGTGATAAGCGACTAAAATACGCAATTATAACCTATCATCACCCTACTTACCTGATCATTTTTTTTCCATTTACAAAAGTCCATTATTCATTCTCTGTTTGGAACTTTGTTATTTCTTTCGAATAGATATATTTTGCAGCTTAAGTAGAGTATATAATCTTTTCTTTCTTTAGGGAAATTTGTCTAATTGTTTGCTTTTACTTTGCTCAATAGTACAGATATTTTTCGACGTCGGATTCAAATTTTAATTCTTACCAACACTTTCAAACCGATTTTTGCTTTATTTTTTATTGCTGTCTTTGTAAGAAGATATTATTCTTTGTAGATTTGTGAATCATTTCCACATATTTTGGTGATATTTTCATTTGACTAGGAACATGCAAGTCAGTCAATCCAAAAGATGGCACTCATGCCCTATTTACTGAAATTCAACTGATGTACGGAGACTTTATTAAGGTATTTAATTTGAGGAATATTTATGCGGGTACAATTTATTTCTTTGTTGAGTTAGTGAGTTAGCTAAGGCAAATGTTGCAAAATTAGGATAATTATTGAAGAAATCAGAGATCTGAAGCAGGAGCAGGATGATTTTTCAAACTGCAGATTTAGGCGAAAGAAGAATGTCTTTCAAGTTAATGATGCTATATATTAAATGAGTTGAGTAGAGATTTTGGATTGCTTACACTTTGTTGTATAGCATCAAGTAGTAGCAGTTGTCGATTAAAGCTTGCAATGGAGAAGCCCACTCAGGTGGTTCGTCCTTTTTTGGCACAAATGTATATAAGAATGATACATATTATTCTTCATTTGGTTATATTGACTCCCTATAATGCTTTTGTTTGTTCTATATATATATATATATATATATATATATATATATATATATATAGGTTAGGACAATTTCTAATCACCACCATCATTGTGCGTCATTTGATTAAAAAAATGTCATCATTCTTATGTTCAAGGACTTCATTTTTTCCTTTAAGTTTTATTTTATAAGTCACATACGTTTTCAATGATATTTACCTGGTTTTAAAAATAGTTTGTATTCATTATTAATGGGTACATACGCAATACGCGTGTCCAGTGACTAGTACTATATTAAAAACATGAAGTTTTTTAGTGAATATTGTTCGTCTTTTTTACTCTTCGTAAATGCACTGTACATTGGAAAAAATTATAATTATAATAAAATACTCTTTTAGAAAAAACAAAATTGTCGTAGGTTTAAAAAGGAATAATTAAGAAGTAGAGAAGAATTAGGAAACCCTTCTTTAATTAGAATCCTTAATACTCTAGCAAATAAATATAAAATAAGTCCGTTCACATCCAAGCTTACTGGGAAAGTCAAAAAATTTGTAGGTTGAAACGGAAAAAATTAAGACAATATATAGATAGAAAATTCATTATGTAATATCTTATTAAAAAGGTTAAAATTTCCGTAGTTAAAAAGAATGAGGCAATAAGTAGGAAACTCATTATTTAATATCTCTATTAAAGAGGTCAAAATTTTCGTAGATTAAAACGAAAAAAGAAAGAATACAATAGGTAGGAAACTCATTCTTTAATATCCCTATTAATTAAAGAGTGTAAAACAAAGTCCCTTATCATCTCAATTTTTAAATTTCCATGGACACTTTCTCTTAGTTTTCTGATTGGTCAATGTTGACAGATGTTAAGCAAAGTAAAGAGCTCAATGTGTTTTTGCTCCTCGCTTCATGGCTTACTCGCACATTTGATAATATTATATTCAGCACCCTCTCGTTTGTCCAATATGAGCCTAATTGGCCAAATTTTCAAATTTTATTTTTGTTTTCGAGTTGGTTTAAACTTCCTGTAGTATTTTGTTTTCGATCAGTAAATAAATAGAACAATTTACATTTTACTTGAGAGAAATGTTTTGTGAAATTATAGTAATAAATTATAAAATTGAAATAAAATTTAAGTTGAAAATATTGACTAAGATGATTGAGGACTTCTATTATCATTGTTACTTTCTTTATTGAATCAGCTAAATAGGATCAACAATTATCATTTTCAGGAACTTATATTTTTTTTTTTAACTTTTATTTTATAACACAGATACAATTTGCTAATATAATATTTATGTGACTTCTTAGAATTACGTACTTAGTGAGATACGGTACACACGACACACATATCCTAAGACTGGTGTTATAATATGTACATGTAAGCACAACTTTCAATTTTTTTTTACGTTTTCTTAAATTTTATGTCTATTTAAACTTTGCCACATAAATTATAATATAATGAAGGATGAGTATATTATTTGGAAACAAGCATACTTTTCCTTTATACTAATCTCTGTTTTCTAAAGATCGTGAAGATGTAGCTATTGACTAACGAAAAGACAAAATGTATCTATTTATATAGTTGGTGGTGCACACAACTTAGATATTTCAATATCACACCAAACTTACTCAAAAAATGATTGATTGACAGACCCTAACATGTGATTATACAATAGCGTTTTTTATTGCTTTAAAGATGATGCCCTACTCCGAAACTTCTTAACTTGCTTGTTAGTTGTTACGTACTAAAAGTTTGTCATTTACGTGTTCTAAGCTGGAAGGAACTCTTTTAATAGTTAATACTATGGAAAAATAATATACAAATACTGAAGCACATGTTACAAGTAAGGAGAATGTTTATCCGAAAAACGGATAATAATTAAATTTATATGTAATTTTAAGGATACGTGATATAGCTTGGCACAAATTGAGAAAATATATATGTATATTAATATTGAAATTGACTGTAAAAGAAATGAGCGCAAACCAAACGAATCAAATAGCCTTGGCCCTCGAGTTCGATCACCCTCAAACCAAGTGGAGATCCAAGTAATATAAGAATAGAACAACAAGATATTGTAAGCTAAAAGAAGGTAATATTTTTCTTTGTGTTGCCTGAAAGGTGTCCATTTACAAATGATTAGACCCCCTTTATATAGTAGGGGAGTTCTACTATTGATATAATGCTAATATAATTAGGAATCTCATGATAGGCTAATTAGTCGGCCGCTCCTTGATTTGCGCCGTGATTTCCGTTGTGGTTCTCGCCTGATTGCGGATATTTCGGCTTTTCGTTATTTGGCTCGGTAAGCTCTACTCGACCTTGCTCGGTCCCGATCTTGGCCAGTCTCGATCTTGGCCGATATCGATCTTGCTCGGTCTCGATCTTGGCCGAGCTCGATCTTAATCGATCTTTGAGTCACGAGCTCGACAATCTACCTTCGCACCATGGTTCGATATAACACGAGTTTGAAGTGTGCACTATCATGCTCTACTCTCGATAAGTCATATGAAAGGCATGCTCGATTTCGACCGTGTACAGATTAGTCCCCTCATTTCTCGAAAAGAAGATGGCGAGAAACGATATGAATTTACGAACTCCGACTAGATGGGTAATGACGTCAGTGACGAGCCAGATTATCACGTATGTGACAACATGTCCCGTCGGTCCAGTTACCAAGGCATTAAATGCCTGTCAGTCGCTGGTCGGCACTACCGGTTCTGAACCGCCATCATCAAGCTACAAGTATTCATAGTTTCACACTCAAAAGCTCTTTCTACACTTGCTTCTTCTTCAGAAAAAAAATCCCTTTGCTTCACAATTTTCACACCAAAATTTCTAGAACTCTTAATCAAACTGCATATCATCCTAATTCTCTTTTCCTTTGCTCATTAATGGCAAAGACCTCCAAAACCGTACCGTAAAAGGAGGATGCTTCTTTATCACGGCTCGTCGGCAGTGAGGTTGCGGTGGAACCCCACCCTGAAGAATTCGTTCCGACAGGGTGCCCGGCTGTTACTGATTTTAGGGTCGAATAGGCCTCCTTGGTAGCGGACCGATGTGAACCGGTCTCGAGGTACATATCTACAATCACCGAAAAACTCCTCCCTAGGGTTAAACAGGAATGCAACTGGGTCGATAAACATGTGGTGGTTCCTTCGTCCGAAGAATCGATCACTACCTTCGTGGAGGGATTTCTAAGTGTTTACCCTTACCCCTTTACGTTGGGTCCCTTAGACCCCATCATTATTGCCTTTTGTAAAAGGTATGATGTGACCCTCGACCAAATCCACCCCTCTTTCTGGAGAATAGTGATTCTCCTCCGATTTTTTATAAGCAAAATCGAGGGATGTCCCTTTACCCTCGACCACCTTGTGCACCTCTATAGTCCCTGACTCTATCGAGGGGGGTTGATCAAGCTTGCTCGTCGAGCCAATAAGGCTCCGTTCTCGAGCATAGATGAAGGTCAGGACAGAGGTTAGATGGGTCGATTTGTTCGGGTAAGAACTTCGGATCTGATCCCTACTGAATACATACCATTTCCCGAGAAATGGAACATGAAACGTAAGCAGCACTTTGCTTAGAAGGTTTAATCTCGTTGCTTTTCTTCTTATTTCGTTTTTATTGATATTGTTTTTGGCGTTGCAGTTGTGGCCCAGATGCCGGACCCAATTCGGGATCTTAGAAAATGGGTCGAAGGCCTCGTGTTACAGAGGCTTTACTCAGAGCATGCTTGGTTGGAGTTGTCGAAGGGTCGATGGGAGGCCCGTAACCATGGTGAGTTTCCTTCTTAGAATGGTGATCGTTCATGCTTTTCTTCGAGCTTACTCATCTTTTTCTTTTGCAGGCATCATAAAGGATGTTCCAATGAGGCCCCCGTCTGGTGACGAAGAAGTCCTTCCACCTGCTCCGAAGCAGGACAAAGAGGAGAAGAAAAAAGGGGCTCCGAGTTCCCCAGGCTCGGAAAAGAAAATATTGGCGAGGAAGTCTCGCAAGCCCAAGGGGGACACTGGTGTTATACCTTCAGAATTAACCAGCCGATTAAGGGACGAGCCCGAAGAAGGAGAAGAGGAAGGTAATTCCCAATTAGTGGCTCGTGTGCAGGCTGATGTTTCGATACAAAATCCTCCAAACTAGCTAAGATCGGTGAGGGAGCTTTGGGCGAAGTTCCTGAATTAGTAAGAGTTGAGGCCACCCCATCCCAAGATAAGATGGTCAAAAGAGAGACCGGGGATGAGGCTTCCCGAGCAGCGGAAGCTGTCTCGAGGGAAGAGCTCGGAGTGATCGATATTTCCGAATCCCCTCAGATTTCGGACGCTATGATCCAAGAGGCTAATATGTTGGAAGGTCGCTCTTACGAGGGTATTAAGGGGGCGACTGATATCCATGGTTTCTTGGATGGTTTTGAGTACGCTGTCTCGGAGGATGTCACCGGGTTTGGTGGTTTACTGGTACCGAAGAAAGCATCGTCACCGGGCGCTACCGGTTCTTCATCGAGCCCAAAAACTGGTGGACCGATTTCCGGCCCTAAGTGTTAATCCCGACCGTAGGCGGAATATAGTGCTTTTTATCCTGGTGGATGCCCGTATTTTCTCTCTTACTGCGGGGATTGCTAGCTACCTTCGATCCTTGGTGACCGAGGAAGACCAAGCCGTGATGAACGCGGTGGGAGCCGCTTGTCTTTTTAATAAAGCCTAACATGCTCTCAATCGGGTAACTTCGAAGGTTTCTCTATTATTTCTTTTAAACTCTGAGTTGTAGATAATTCTAACATCTTCTCCCTTGTTTGAAGGCTTTGGTGTTGCATCATGAGGCTTTCCTCCGAATGCGGGAGGAGCACGAGGTTGAGGTTCGGAACCTCACTGAGAAAAGTGATACCTATAAGCTTCTTAGTGAGAAGCTTCAGGCCGATTTAGTGACAGCTCGGGATGAACATGCAGAGATGGCCGAGCAGCTATTCTGAGTTCTTCACGATAGTAAAGATGAATTGGAGATAACTATTAACGATCCGATTCTGCAGGTTCGGCAGAGGCTCGAACAAATCGGACGGCTCCAGACGCAGGTAGTTGCGATACAGGCAGAGGCGGAAGAATTCAAAAAGAACATGGACATCCTTGCCTCAAAAAAGGAGACCGTCCAAGCACAACTGGAGTCAGCCAAGACCCAGATTCAAGCTACAAAATATAAGGCCTAGGTGCAGGTCGAGAAGATCAAGGAGCTTCAATCTCGATTGGATTTGGCTATTTCTGATAATTCAAGTTTGGCTAATGAACTCGAAGTGGCCAGATCCGAGGTCGGCCGTGGCCAGATCTGAGGTGACCATAGCCAACACAAAAGCTGATGCCAAAGAGGCCCAGTTTAGGGTCGATGTCGAGGCCATCCAGGCCAAGGCCAAAGTCATGGTAGATTATGCAAAGTGGCAAGCTCGAAGGGAAGCCCTCGAGGGAGTTCATGCCCAGGGTTTCGATATTGCGGCTGAGATCGAAAATGCCAAATCAGAGGAAGCCAGGGCCCAAAGGCTGGCCTTCCCTGAGGAAGACTCCAAGAGTTCGAGTGAATCCGAAGATGGAGAAAATCCCGAGGATGGAGATGCAACCTCCGATGAAGACCAAGCCACTTAGGATTTTTTGTTTATCTTTTGCATTTTTCTGAGGCCGTTTTTGGGCATTGTAAATTTTTATATTAGGCCGATTTGGCCTTTGTAAAAAATTGTTGTATATAAATATAAGGCTTTTCTTTCCTGTTCAGCTTTCATATTTTTCCTTTGTTTTGTCATTTGTATTTACAAAGGTTAAAAACGCCTTAGCATGAAATAAGGTTGTGTTCGAGGGTTCGAACAAACCTTTCCTTTACTGCCTTTCTGGATTAAGGCGTTAATGGACGATGTTACAAAAGCTTGTTCCCGAAAACATCTCAAGTTTTGAGATTTTTGCCGAAGGTAGCCTTTAGAACCGGTTGTGAAAATGTTTTCTCTTTTTCGAAGGCCTCTTTTTATTTTGTTACGGGTTTCGGACGTCTCCAAACCGTGTTAAGTTGGCCGTAACCTTTTAGTTCTGGAGCTACCCATTGGGCTTGTTTTTCCATTTTATCCGGGCTTGCCCAAGATAATAGTTCCCGAGTGGGGTGGTCGTGACCTTCAGAAATCGGGGCATTGCCTATTAGGTTTTTGCTCCCGAGGCCCGATGACTTGTGCTGTTTGAGTTGGACGGCAGCCCCCGAGTAAGGGAGCGATCGTTCGTATTTCGGTTATGTATTGCCCTTGGGATTGTTATTTTTGGAAGTACGAAGCTCTTTGATGTGTAAAGAGGGAAAAAAATTTAAAATATAAGATGATTGCAAGAATAGTACTTTTCTTTATTCTCGATCGAGACAATCATACATGCGTATATGTTTTATGTCAGGGTTCGAACGATCTACGTGGGCACGGCTCATTTTGATCGTTTGGCCCTTATAATAAATTCTGTCTATCGGGACTCTCCCTTTATGAAGTAGTTTCCTAGCTAGAGTTTATATTCGAAGATAAATGCATATTCGAGGGTAGCCCCCCAATATTCGAGGTTGATTGCAAATGAACCTTGGATATTGTTGGATTGATCTTTGGTGCCGATTCATAATCGGGCTTGATTCTAAGTTAACATGATTCATCGTCGCCTCGTTAAAAACCTCGCCGAAAAAACCCATTTGGAATAAAAATCGGCCTGAGGGAAAAAAATAGTGCGACACGTGCTTTCAGACCTAAAGACTTCGTGTCATTCGCCAAAAAATCTATCGTCGTTTCTTGTAGACCAACTACATGTGTTAATTTGAAATAGAAAAGGAATGGAAAAAGGGCGTACCTTAGCAGTAATACCGTTTTAGCTGAGATATGCTCCAATTGTTTGGTAGTTGTTCCCCATTCATAGTTCCAAGCTTGTAGGACCCTTTTCCGATGACCTCGAGAATTTGGTACGGTCCTTCCCAATTCGGGATCAATTTTCCTTCATTAGGATTTCGGGTGTTAAGGGTGACTTTTCTTAGCACTAAGTCCCCAATATTAAAATATCGAAGATTAGTTCTTCGATTGTAGTATCTCTCGATTCGTTGCTTTTGGGCGGCTAATCGGATGAGGGCAATTTCATGCCTTTCATCCAATAGTTTTAGGCTCGTATTCATGGCCTCGTTATTTGATTCCTTTATTGCATATCGGAACCGGATACTCGGCTCTCCGACTTCGACCGGTATTAGAGTTTCGACGCCATAAACTAATGCGAATGCAGTTGCGCTCGTGCTGGACTTCAAGGTTGTGCGGTAGACCCGAAAAATGGATAACAATTGCATTTATACGCAGTTTTAAGGATACGTGATATAGCTTGGCACAAATTGAGAAAATGTATATGTATATTAATATTGAAATTGACTGTAAAAGAAATGAGTGCAAACCAAACGAATAGAATAGTCTTGACCCTCGAGTTCGATCACCCTCAAACCAAGTGAAGATCCAAGTAATATAAGAACAAAATAACAAGATATTGCAAGCTAAAAGAAGGTAGAATTTTTCTTTATGTTGCCTGAAAGATGTCCATTTACAAATGATTAGACCCCCTTTATATAGTAGGGGAGTCATACTATTGATATAATGCTAATACAATTAGGAATCTCATGATAGGCTAATTAGTCGGTCACTCCTTGATTTGCGTCGTGATTTCCGCAGTGGTTCTCGCCTGATTGCGGATATTTCGGCTTTTCATTATTTGTCTCGGTAAGCTCTACTCAACCTTGCTCGGTCCCGATCTTGGCCGATCTCGATCTTGCTCGGTCTCGATCTTGGTCGAGTTCGATCTTAATCGATCTTTGAGTCACGAGCTCGGCAATCTACCTTCGCATCATGGTTCAATAAAACACGAGTTTGAACTTTACACTATCATGTTCTACTCTCGATAAGTCATATGAAAGGCAGGCTCGATTTTGACCGTACATAACGTATTCTTGGACGTTACTCGTTAGCATTTAAATTTAGGATTTATAGATATATGCTCTGTTTCCTTCTTAATAAACTTCATCTTTTTTGTTATGTCAGGAAATCCTACTTAAATGTCATTTAACTTATAGTAACAAAAGTAGTAATATATGCAGTTATTCGGCCATCGCCATCTGAACAAATGAATAGTTATCTTATCCAAACATTCTCCAATCATGTCTTCTTTCTTTTCTTGATTTCTTTACATGCATCCTCACCAAGAATATCTTCTTCTTTCACTAATAGGACTCAGTTACTTCTATGAACTTAAAACTCAGGGTCAAAAATAAGTTTCTCTCACTAAGGATTTTTCGCTTAAAATACCATTAAAAACAATTGAAGCTTCATTCGAATTTTTTAGATCTGCGTATTTGTGATTTGTTTTGATTGGGTGATATTGAGTTTTGTTGGAATCATCTTAAAGAAATTTAATATTAACTTTGGAGATGATTTAAGGCAGATTTGAACTGAATTTTAGATTGAAACTCGAATTTGAAGAAAACTCCACGCATATATCCCATTATATCCTGTGTATATCCCCATCCAGGAGCGGACCTACGCGGGGTTAGGAATCATGTGAACCCATTAGCTTCGGCCAAATATATATTTAGTAAGGACTCCTTTAATATTTTACAGAAGTCACAAAACCCCCTGAAGTCACAAAATCTAGACAAAAGCGTTGGTCCATGGAAGTGCTCAAGTCTTCACTCGCTTGAAGACCCAGGTTCAAATCTTGACTACTGCAACGTATTTTATTTTATTTTAACTTTTTTGAATTTAATGTTTGCTTAATTACTTACTATTCAACTGACTTATTTTTGTATTATCTGTTTTGAATTTAATTTTAGTTTAATATTTTTATATAATACAACTTAATACTTAATTAGGCTAATCTTTTTCAAACCCTTAGGCCTTAACCCTTGCTCATTCGAAAGTCCGAACAGAGAAACAAACCCTCATTTTCTCCACAATCAGAGAAACAAAACCTTCTGTTTTCCTTCAACCTTAACTTTCTTTTGTAGTTCTTTGCATCTTTTTCGAATCCGATCGTCCGATTAAGCGACGATGACTGACTTTTGTTTCAAATCTTTGATTATTTGAGTAAGTTTTTTTTTTTCGTTTGAAAATATTAACTTAGCAAATAATGGTGTCCCCGTCACGCTCAAATCCTAGCTCTGCTTCTGTCCCAATCTATATCAGTGTATATCTCATTATACATCCGCTTATCTCCTGTATATCATGTGTATCTGTGTATATCCATAAAAATATGTGTGTAATATACACGATATACAATATGATATACACATGATCCGTATATAAAATGCACTTACGTATATGATAAACAACGTGATATACACGTATCGTAATTGTATTTTCTGGGTCTGATTTTTTACTTGAAACAAGTCCAAATCACTTGTGATCCTTCTCAAATTTTATACATAGGTTGTTTAGGCGTTTTCAACCAATTCCAACCACAGATACTTACACTCATTTAATCCAACAAAAAAAGAAGAGAGAAGAAAAATAAAGTTGAAATCTATTTTTTCCCTTCTCTTTCTTAGTTTTTTGCTTTTGACTTTTTTTTTTATTAGAGATCAAAATGACTATCTAACTTTTTGGAATGGGATACATATTTCAAGTGGGAAATTAAGAGGGGAATCTACAAAATCTCCTATTCCTTATCGATTTTGCTGGATATGTATTTGCCAAATTTTCAAGCTTAAATTGCTAAACGTATTCTTTGGCCAAAAAAAATATGCCAATAGCTATTGGGTGTTGTATATGGGCGTCAATATCCCCAAAAATGCATGTTTATGATACTTTTTTTTAAATTTGGGTGAATGACACAGTTACCCACAAAAATAAAATTATTTATCCTTATCTATCCATTTGTTTTTCTACTCATCAAACTAATTATATGTCCTACTCATAGTAATTTTTGTGGGGAATTTTCTCTTTTTTCTCCAATTCTTTTTTATTTCTATGCTTCTTTTCTTTTTTTCCTTTTTTTCTTTCTTTTCTCCTTTTCTTTTTTCTCATTTTCTTCTTATTTTTTTATTTTATTCATTTATTTTTGCCCAAATCGTATTATTGTTATTTTTACCATAACTTATTTCATACTCAATTTTGACTCCTTCTTTATTTTTTTTCTTTATTTCTTGTTCCTTTTCTAATTCCATTTAACTCCTTTTTTTCTTTTTTTTTCTTTATTTCTTGTTCATTTTCTAATTTCATTTAATATTTTTTTTATATTCTTTTTCTCTTCATAATCTAATTTTATTTACTGTTTTCACTATTTTATTATTATTATTTTTTATACAATAAGAAAAAATAACTCATATAGTAAATATTTGTTCACCTTTTTTTAAAATATAACTAGTATAATATACCTTTTGTCTTTTTTCTCATTTTTTAAATTCAATTATAAAACTGAAATAATATCATATGTCACTTGATCTAATTCACTGAATATGACACTGACTGCTGCTGAGCACCATAAATTACATAATCAGATTCTAAGAATCAACACGTGATTGCCATGCAAACCTTGATCTCGTTCCCTACAAATATCAGTACACACTCTACCATTAGCAGTAACATAACCAGTTATGGAGCAAGAAAACATAATCTACGGCCACCAAATCTACATATATACTAGTTAGAATAGAAATGATAATAAAATATTAGAAAATGCAATAAAACTATAAGTAGCAAAAAAGACTTCTAGTACCATATGATACTAATATGGTATATATGTATACCAACAGAGTATATGATTGCTCTATAATATTGCTACAACTATCTGCGACTATACTACTACTGTACCAAAATATTAAAGGATGTAATAAAAGTATGAGAAAATTACAATGCTCGCATTGCAAGCTAAATATTTGCAAAGCAACTTTGCTCATTTCGTATACTAGTAGGGTATATAGTTGTATAGGGCCGTTCCAACAATTGCCTATAAGTATAAACAGGGGCGGTTCAATAAATATGGAGGCCTAAAGCAAAATTTCAATGAGGGGTCTTTTTTTTATATAAAAGGAAAAATTCATATATAATTTTATTTAAATTCTGTATTTTTAGTTTTTCATATGCTAATTTTATCTAATTCATTTATTTTCTCTTGAGATATACACGTTGTGGGACTGTATTAAGGTTTAAACTTTTTTTGAGTTATGAATTAATAATCGAATCCTTTCTCAATTTATGGTCTAGAGAATGATTCCCAAAAAGATATTTTTTCTCAATTTATGATCAACAATTTAATTCTACTTTTTTACTATAAGAATTTATACTTTCTCATTTAAAATACCAAATATTCTTCTAAAAATAAATTAATATATAACCTATTAGAAAATTTTGGGGCCCCAAAAATTATGAGGCCCAAAGCAGCTGCTTTAGCAGCTTTACCCTTGGGCTGGCACTGACTATAAAAATTATTATATAATACACATAATCTATGGCCACCAGCACAAAACAATTCCAGCACTGTAAATCATGTTCATATAAATAATTTTAGAATAGAATTCACTTAAAAATACAGCTAAAATAACCAAAAAAATGTTCAAACTACCATATGATACCAATATGGCATATAACTATACCAATATGGTATACAGTTTTACTGATTAATTTTCGATAATTATATGATTATACTACTATTACATAACACACGTGCATTATTACATAAAGAGAAAAATAAAAAAAATAGTGTACCACATATTAGTACTTCAAGATACTGTATTGTTCTACCATTACTAAAGAAAAATCAAATAGTGTACCAATTAAATGTAGCTAATACAACCAAAAAATATTCCAACTAACATATGACACCAGTATAGTATATAATTATACCAACAGGATATATAATTGTACGCAAAGAGTTTTAAAAAGATTTTTTAAAATCAATTATTAAACTGCAATAATATCAGTTGTCAATAAAAATTTCAACAAATTCAAAAAGGACCAAATTGTAATAGTATATTGTTACATTTTATAGTATACTGTTGGAGTAAACTGTATACCAAAATAGTATATAGTATATCATTTTGGTATATAGTACAAATTCGTATTCTCCAATTCAACTCTGCTTTAACCTAAATTTAAAATTTTACTGCAAAATCTCCAACATGAAAACGTCGTCTAAAATTTGAACAAGGACATGAAAAATTTTGAAAATCTGAAAAATGGTCCAATTACAATGATATACTGTTGCAGCATATTATATACTATTGTAGTATATTGTAAATTCCAATAATCACCTCAAATGAGCTCCAAATGCAACCAAATTTCAGTATAAAACTTTACAAAGGTACTATAGATAACATATTGTAACACCCACTTTGAATCAAACAACAAAATCTTCAAGTTGATAATTCATATTAAAAAGTTTCAAGCTCAACAATGGTGGGTCTTCAAATATATATAGAAATCAGATCTGGAATTTTGATAAAAGACTTTAACAACACCCATTTCAGACACTTAACACACCTAAAAATTTATCATTGTCCCTTAATTGAAAATCACCAAAGCTTCGCCAATCTTTTATATACATTACAAAAAGATGACGAGCAACCGTGATCATATAATACTGCTAGAGAGAACCATTGAAGAAACAAATCAATATGAGGTTCCTGTGCAACAACTCATAGGAAAGGAACTTTCTTGCGAAAACTTAAAATAATATGACTCCTTAGATTTGGAATATAGCAGTATACCCCACACATAAAAGGTTTGATTAAAGCACCCCCACATAGATTTTAAATGGAGAATTGTTGAAAGGAGGAGACACTTAAAAGCTATTGGCCAGCGAATAAACAAGAAGAGTTTTGGTGGAGATGTCTTTTAGGCAAAGGGGGACGAGCGAGTAATTAATTTTGGGGACGGGTCCTAGGCTCAAAAATTTCATTATTTCCTTTTAGTCTTTACTTGACCTTTCAATTAATATAAAATATTCATTTTTTCCTTTTATGTTGACCTTAAGAATGCAATAAATCTTTTTTTTTTTTAAGTTTTCAATTTCTTATTTTAATTTTTTAAGGTTTTGGTAGAACTTTGCCTAATATTTTAGGAGTTTGAATTAAACTATGCAAATCTTTATATTAGTAAACAGAGTTTTTAAAAACAAGATCTAAGGTAGCGTATTATAAACATGAAAAGCTACTCCCACCCTTGCTGAGTAACATAGGACAAGCCTTGATAGTTAGAGATTTATATTAAGCTTACATTAATTTCATAGATGAAAAGTAAAAAAAAAGTAAGAGAAGACTAAACTAGCTGCACAAGTTTTGATTGTAGGTCTCCTCAACTCTTTATTTTTTCAAAGAACATGAAGTATGTTCTTTGATAAAAGTTCTTTAACTAACTAAATGTCCCCTTTTTTGGGTCCCTTCTCAATTATCAAAATATTTATCTTGCCAACTTTTTCAACTGTGTATAGCATAACTTCTTTTGTTGTTACAAATTTTTTTATACTTCCCTTCTTCAAGGTACAAAAGCACAGCATCACTCGCCTCTAAAGTGCTCTGAATATCCTCTAAGGAAAAACAATCTCAACTCTAGTAATAATAATATAAGTAAAATATAGTTCTTTCAATCTCAAATTAGGAGTTACAAATTAGAGGAACAGAAATTTTTTCAATTCCAAGAAGCACATCTCTTGATTCTCCCTACACTTTCCAATATCACCTCTACCTTCTTTTCTTCAAAGATAGCTTTTTCAATCTCCAAAAACACCCCTTTTCAAAAAAAGTATCATAAGAATTAATGGCTGACAGGCTAAGCCAATTGCCCAATTGCATTTTGGCGGACATAGACTCACACAAAAACTGCCATGCTTACAACCATTTTGTCCAAGAGATGGAGACATCTATTTAGACAAGTCCTAATATTAGATATTGAATTTGACGGGCCATCTAGAAAGGTGTATGGATTTGTCCAATTTTCATCCAAATTCCTTAATGAAAGAAACAATGATGTCACACTTTCTAGGGCGAACATGAAAATACATCAATATCTAGACTCTTCACTCGTGGAGTTGTTGGAGAAATGGTTGTCTAACGCCATTGAAAAAGGGATCCGCAATCTCAATCTGAGCTTAAATAATACAATAACTCGTGGAACCCATATACCACCCCTGAAGATACTACAACTCTGGTGTTATCAAGAACATTACAACGCATAACATTGTATTCAAAAAGGCAAAGTATCTCTATTCCACGTGGCTGGCAGATTCCCACATTGGGTTATCTAGAATTGAAAAGTTTTCTATTCACCAATGACATTTGTGATGACAGAGTTTTATTGTTTCATAAGTGTACTAACTTGGATCACCTGGTCTTAGACAAATATGGAGTTAGGGGTGAGGATGAATTGAAAGAATTGCACATTCAATTTGAAATATTGACTAGGTTTGTAATTCTTGATTGGACCTTCTTTACAAACTTCAAGGAAGTAACACTGAAAGTATCCACTCCAAAGTTAATGTATTTTATAATGATAGGGCATGCGGCTAATATAGTGTTCTTGGAAAGTATGCCCTCTCTCTCTGCAGGACATGTATATCCCTCCCCTCACTTGTTCCCATCCCCAGGAATAATGAAAGGAAGTTATGGTATGGGGAGCTTGGGATCATGTTGTTTTAGCATTTCAGAAGGGTGAAAGATCTTAGTCTATCAATTGGAACTTTGGAAGCTCTTGACAAGCCCCTAGCTGATAAAGAAACTACAAAAATAAGATTGGCATTGTCTAGAGATGAGATGCATTTGATTATAGAGAACATTAAAAACACTTTGGAAGCTGATGTTGATGTATTTTTGTAGGAGTAAGAGGAAGAACAACTTTTTACCTCAAAAAAAGTCATGCACTTCATAATCGAAAGTTTTGGAGAGATAGAGAGTCTGACAATTGAGAAGGGTAAAAATTAAATGTAGGCAGAGAGGCAAATTATCCAATTAGGAGGTTAAGAGCTATCAGTACAAGATAAGGCGTGAGAATACTTTTTTTTGCCAATAGTAGAGAAATATTATTACTGGATCCATTATCATGCAACAACTTTGGACTATCACTGAGAACAAATAAGTTCAATTTGTTCATCTTAAATACTACATTCATTCTTTCAAAGTCAGATCCTGGTCGTTTTAATATAGTGTACTCCTCACGTCTTTTTTCCTCTATTATCTGAATTTATGCTTAGTACACATACAGATATATACCAATATCACCAAAAGGGTATCATTCGGATAGTATAGCCAGTTTTGTCATATTGGATATTTCTTACGAATTTTATGATTAAATGTTTGTTACTTGTAAGACTTTTCGCCCCTTTAGTTCAAAATCATTTTTTGAATTTGCTGGCACTAGAATTAGATGCGAGTATTCACCGTTGGTACAACAAATCAATAGTTTTTACTTTTTACTATTAAGTTTGTTCATATAAGTTAAGAGTCATCTACTGCGTCTGGCATTCTTAAGTTCCTTATATTTCCAAAGCCCCTGAACTCTGTACAACTTAATGATCACACATTGATGTAGAGCAGAATATCTGAAAAGTGCCACTTTTTTGCAGGTATAAGAAAATCCTATTGGATTACTTACAATGTCAAACCTAACATAGGACATCTATCCATTTAGAGGAGAAAACTTTCAAAAATCTTAAGTGGTGAAGATTTGTGATCCAAAATAGGCACTGCTGTTTAATTTTCAATGTTACTGAACCATAGTGACTGAAACGACTATCTTGCTTCCTGATGCTAAAGCTGAAGTTAGAAAAGCAAAGCTGTTAAAGTTTAGGTTTATATTGACCCATTATTAGGTATATTATAGTATCAGCTCACTTTTCTCCTTTTGTAGCTTGCTCAAGGATAGTTTAATCTTATCTTTCCTTCTAGATAGTGATTCATATTGCAGCATACTCCATTATGGGCAGATCTATGTAATGAGTTTGTGCAACATATTAATAGTGTGCTGTTAGCTCTGAATCGAAGATATGTACACTTGTGTTATCATGTCTCTGGTAGCATTTTTATTTATTCAGCTAAACTTTTTTATGTTCTGGTAAACCTTTCTCTGTCTGTATGTTACTGACGACATACCATTACATTCTAAATGCTGAAGAGGATGTTTAATATCTAAATGGAGAAGCGGGGCTAAGATTAGTAGCATACAAGGGATGGCAGTTTGGCCATCACTACCAGTTCAAAAGGATACTACAAACTACCCGATAAGATACACTATATTGGGCTCAAATGGGAACTTAGAGGTCAGGTGGAAGGAGACAACGATGAGAAAGATTCTGACTATAATATCTTTGTTTGGAGTTTGTTTCGTATGAGTAGTGCAGCACCGTCTTCAAATTCCAAGAGTAACCCCTATAAAGTATGACTGCCCAAAATCCATCTTCAATTCGTTGAATGATGTAAGTTTGTTTAAATCTTTCTACTCAAATATTGCTGTGATATCTGCATGCGGTTAAGTTTTTTTCTGAGAATCATTCATCATTTTTTCAGTTCTTCTATACATTTTTCAAAAACTGCTAATTCAAATGAATGGTATTTGAAGCATTGACCTGGTCTCTTTATATTTCAAAAAGAAATATCTGAGGAGCTTGAAGTTTTGTGACTACCAAAACATGATATCTAAGATTCACATCATTACTTAGAGTTTACTTGTGCAATTTCGTTGGAAATCTCTAAGGAGCTTGAATTTTTATGACTACCAAAACATGATATCTAAATTTATTTCATTTTGGAATTGTTCATTTACCATTCTTCTTTTCCCGACAACAAGTTGGACTTATGGTGTCAAGAAAGCATATTATCTACAATCCTGCCGCTTCTGTTTCTTCTCAAATCATTAACTTCAATTCTATCCTAAGATAAATAGACTAACCTATAGCTCTAGCATTACTCGATTCTATGTACTGCACTTTTTGGCCTTGATCTTAACTATGTAATATTTTATCTTTGCTGATTATTAACTTCTTCTGTATTTCTTTGAGATATAAGTATCATTTATAATTTTCTTTTTCCTTTTCCAGCTATTGGAGTGGTCAACTGATAGGTTTAAGTTTAAGTTTTAATGATGACAATATTATCTTATGTTATATTTGCAGGACTAACAAAAAGGAAAGAATGGAGATGCTCAGCAAGATGCTATTGCTACATCAATGGTCAATCAAGAGAAGCAAATTTATTCGTCCTCAATCAAAAGAACTCAGATTGCCAATCTCGCCAGCAATTATTCTGTGTCCAGAATTAAGGTCACTCCAGGCATAAATGGTTCCTTAATTCAAGCGGTGACAAGGAACGTCACAATCGAATCTGGACTCTTCAAAGAGCAGGATTCGAGGAGGCACCCCTTGGATCAAAACCCTTTTGCAAAAATCTCGTGCCTCTGATTTCGCTGAAGACTCAACAACTCTTTTCTCTCCTATAATAAGGCTAATAATTTCAAGAAGAAGACTTGCGCAACTACATACATTGTATTCTAAATCCGTCTACTTCTTAGTTCAAACACCGTAAGTTATCAGTGTCTCAAAAGATAAAAAGATCTAGAACACAAAAGAGAGTTGTGTCAATTACTCAGAACTCAAGGTGTGATACTGTTCGTTGGTAGTGAACGCGTTAAAACCATCTGTCTTGTAACATTTTCAAAGATCTTAAGGGAACCCTTGTGACCCAAGGAAAACTGGATGTAAGTATCATAACGGTACTGAACCAGTATAAATCGTTGTGTGTTATTTACTCTTCTTTACTGCTTACTTTCATTCTGCATTGTGATCAGTCAACTAATACTTGTGTTAGTCAAATAATTTTTAAATAGTCAACAATTCACCCCCCTCCCCCCTGTTGTACGTTCAATTGATATCAGAGCAACGCTCACAATCTTGCTTAATCGCTAGTGAGGAAAAAATCATAGGATCCAATACTGTTGTTGGTGCTCTCTTTCAAGAAGAAACCTCTCAGGTTCGACCTCCTTACTTCAACAGTCAGCATTTCTCTCACTTGAAAGTTCGTATGGAAACGTATACTATGTCACATGACATCAAAGTATGGCGTGTGATCAAAAAAGAAAATCTTCCAATTCCTCCCAAGAAGGATGCAAACGGTCAAGTTATCGTATCTACTGATCCTCTTGACTTGGATGATTACACTGATGAACAAGCTGCTGTCCTTACTGTTAATGCAAAAGCAAAAAATCTACTGTACAATGCTATCAATGGAGAAGAGTATGAAAAGATATCAAGTTGCGAAACTGCAAAAACAATGTAGGACAAACTGAAAGTCACTTACGAAGGAACCAACAAAGTGAAAGAGACTAGGATAAACCTCTTGGTTCGGGACTATGAGTTATTTCAAATGAAGGATGGTGAATCTGTAGAAGAAATGCTTTCCAGGTTCAGCAAAATACTTGGAGACCTCATATCATTTGGAAGACCTATTAAAAGTGGTGAACAGGTTAGAAAGATTCTCAGAAGCTTACCTACAATTTGGCAGCCAAAGGTCATTGCGTTGGAATGTCAGGATCTGGACAAAATTTCCTATGACGAGCTCAGAGGTGATCTAATTGCTTTTGAGAAAACTCATCTTGAGAGACAAATTCAAGAGAAGAAGAAAATTGTTACTTTCAAGGCAACTGTAGCTGAACCAGAAAATGAAGAAGAAGAAGAAGAAGAAGAAGAAGAAGAAGAAGAAGAAGAAGAAGAAGAAGAAGAAGGAGGAGAACATGATGAAAACATTACAATGCTCTCTCAAGTCGTAACCAGTATGATAAGAAGAAACGGAAATAACAGAAGAGGGAAGTTCAACTTCGGGAAAGGAAGGATAAGCAATGAAGCTGATAAAAATGATGGAAGGTGTTACGAATGTGAAAAGTTTGGTCACATTCAAGCTGACTGTCCGGAATTAAAGAAGAAGATTAGCAGAAATATGCAAAAGAAGAAAGCTTTCGGAGCATGGAGTGATGAGTAAGAATCTGATCACGAGGAAATTGCTAACATATGTTTCATGGCTCTAAGTGACAATGAAGATTTAGGAGAACTTGGACTAATGGCAGATAACAACGATGAGGAAGATGACTCAAGAGAACCTCGTTCAATGTCAGATGAAGGAACTAGTGAGGTACGTACTCCTTTATGCCTAATTATTATGAACTTCAAGAATTTGTTGATATTGCTCTTGCAGACATAGAAAAAGTAGTAAATGAGCTCAGAAGAACCAAGAGAGAAAAAGAGAGAGAGAAGAAAGACTGGGCCTTGAAACTAGAAGTGTGCGAAATTGAGCGTGATATGCTTCAAGATGAAGTAAATAAACTCAAGCTTCAATTGAATGTCTTGCAAAAGACCACGAGTCTCAGTCCAGTCAAGTCGAATCAGACTGCTCATCATGAGAAGAAAATCACTTGTTCTTTTTGTGGTAAAAATGGCCATAGTACTAACCATTGTAGGAACAGAATTAGAGCTGAAAGTAGTACTGGTAACTCTAACAACTCATCCTGCTCCTATTGTGGTAAAAGAGGTCACACCTCAAATCATTGCAGGTTCAAAAACAACAGGAGATGGGTCTGGAGACCAAAATCTTCAAATCAAACTAACACTCAGCAGTCTAACCAAGCAGGACCCAAGCATGCTAGGGTACCTAAAAATGAGTAATCTTGTTTTGCAGGAACTCCGCAAGAAGAATCAAAAAGGAAAATGGTATCTCCACATCGCGTGTTCCAGACATATGACGGGTGACAAACAACTGTTCAAATTAGTCACCAAGCTAGATGGAGGAACAGTTACTTTTGGTGACAAATCCAAAGGAAATGTTATTAGTGTTGGAAAATTTCCTTTAAGCTCGACATGTGATGTAGATGAAGTCTACCTAGTTGATGAACTTGGCTATAATCTTCTCAGCATCAGTCAACTATGTGACAACGATTATGAGGTTCATGTTAAGAAACATGGTTGGTTTATAAAAGACGAATCAGGTAATATCATTCTCTCAGGTAATAGAGACAGAAATGTCCACACTATCAAGAACTTAAAAAACTTTGGGGATCAAATCTGTTTTACATCTATGATTAAAGATCCATGGGTTTGGCATAGAAAACTTGGCCATGCAAGCATGCATACTATTCAAAAACTGTCTAAATATGATCTTGTTATTGGACTCCCAAAACTAGATTTTTCGAAAGATCATATCTGTGATGCATGTCAACTAGGAAAACAAAC
This sequence comes from Nicotiana otophora, assembly GCA_000715115.1. Lineage (NCBI taxonomy): Eukaryota > Viridiplantae > Streptophyta > Magnoliopsida > Solanales > Solanaceae > Nicotiana > Nicotiana otophora. The sequence continues at coordinate 110,426 of AWOL01S0000735.1, forward strand.
CCGCTCATCTGTCAAAGTCAAAAACATTGTTTCTACCTCTAAACCTCTTCAATTGCTGCATATGGATTTATTTGGTCCTACTAAAACTGCTAGTATAAGAGGTAAGAAATATGCTTTTGTTATTGTAGATGATTTCTCTAGATTTACCTGGGTTATATTTCTTAGTCATAAAGATGATGCTCTAAAGAATTTTGAAGTTTTCTATAAGAAGGTTCAACGAGAAAAGGGATACTACATCTCTGCTATCAGAAGTGATCATGGAGGAGAGTTTGAAAGCAGAGCTTTTGAAAATTTCTGCAACGATCAAGGAATCTCTCACAACTTCTCTTCACCAAGATCACCATAGCAAAATGGAGTAGTAGAGTGTAAAAACAGAACCTTGCAGGATATGGCAAGAACCATGATCGTGAAAAACTCTCTACCTCATCATTTTTGGGCAGAGGCTGCGAGTACATCATGTCACATCATCAACAGATGTCTGATTCGACCAATTCTCAAAAATACTCCTTATGAACTGTGGAATGGTAAGAAACCAAATATCAACTATTTCTACCCATTTGGATGCAAATGCTTCATCCATAACAATGGGAAGGATAATCTTGGTAAGTTTGATCCAAAAAGTTATAAAGGTATATTTCTTGGTTACTCTCTTTCAAGTAGAGCTTACAGAGTTTATAATAAGAGAACCTTATGTATTGAAGAACCTATTCATATTATTTTTGTTGATACTAACCCTCGGAATGAATATATTCCTGAAGATGAGGAAATTTTCGATGCTCCTAAGTCAGTTATTGTAGGTAAGGATCATCAAAGTGAGTCAGCTAATCAACAGACTCAATCAGCTGAAGTACCACCAGAAAATCTTGACCTACCCCAGCCAGATCAGTCGACTACCGAAGAAAGGGTGACTCTAGTAAATACTCCAAATAAATGGAAGAGTGAACCGGGATATCCTCATAAATTCATTATAGGAGATCCACATGAGGGAATAACTACAAGGAAATCTCAAAAGAATAAATCTCATGTAGCTTTCATTTCTCAAATTGAGCCCAAGAAAGTGGATGAAGCTCTAAAGGATTCTCATTGGATTAGTGCTATGAAAGAAGAATTAGATCAGTTTGAAAGAAATAAAGTATGGAAATTAATTCCAAAGCCTCAAAACTCTTCTGTTGTTGGAACTAAGTGGGTCTTCAGAAACAAATTGAATGAATCAGGCCAAGTTGTTCGAAATAAAGCAAGACTAGTAACTCAAGGCTATTCTCAATAGGAAGGAATCGACTATGATGAAACCTTTGCGCCTGTGGCAAGACTTGAATCCATTCGAATACTACTCGCCTTCGTTGCTCACAAAGGATTCAAATTATTTCAAATAGATGTTAAAAGTGTGTTCCTAAATAGTTATATCTCTGAAGAAGTATATGTGAAGCAATCACCTGGCTTTGCAGATGCCACCTTTCCAAATCATGTATACAAGATGACTAAAGCCATGTATGGTCTCAAACAAGCTCCCCGAGCATGGTATGAAAAGTTAAGCTCTTTCCTTTTAAATCAAGGTTTCAAACGAGGTAATATCGATACAACCCTTTTCATTAAGCAATCCAGGTCAGGTAATCTCATTACTCAAATTTATGTAGATGATATTATTTTTGGTAGCCCTAACTCTGTTCTTTGTGAAGAATTTGCTCTTTCCATGAAAGGGGAATTTGAAATGAGCATGATGGGAGAACTGACCTTCTTACTTGGGCTTCAAATCAAGCAGTCCCCTAAAGGGATTTTCATCTGCCAAACTAAGTATACCAAGGAGGTTATCAAAAAGTTTGGGATGGAAGATGCTAAGTCTATTGGTACTCTAATGAGTCCAACTACCATGCTAGATGAAGATAGCAATGGAAAACTGGTTGATGAAACTATGTATAGAAGGATGATTGGATCTCTACTATATTTAACTGCCAGTCGACCAGATATCATGTTCAGTGTATGCAAATGTGCTAGATTCCAGTCGGCTCCTAAAGAATCCCATCTCTCTGCTGTTAAACGAATTATTAGATATTTAATTAGTACATCTGAACTAGGACTATGGTATGATCACTCTAACAATTTCTCTCTAAGAGGCTTCTCAGATGCTGATTTTGCAGGAGACAAGATTGATAGGAAGAGTACCAGTGGGACATGTCAATTGTTAGGAAATGCATTAGTATCTTGGCACAGCAAGAAATAAAATTGTATTGCACTATCAACGACTGAGACAGAATACCTAGCCGTTGGAAGCTGTTGTACACAAGTTCTATGGATTATGCACCAACTTCTTGATTTTAATTTATCTCTTACATCTATTCATATCTTTTGTGACAATATTAGTGTTATCTGTTTATCAAAGAATTTTGTGCATCATTCTAGAGCAAAGCATATAGAAATTAAATATCACTTTATCCGAGATCATGTAGTAAAAGGTGACATTGTTTTAGAGTTTATTAGTACTGATTCTCAACTTGCTGATATTTTTACAAAACATCTTTTGGAAGAAAGATTTTGCCTTCTCCGAAAAAAGATTGGCATTGTGCCAAATTTGTAAATCAAATATTTTCTTGAGTATTTAAAATATTTTACCCTATACTAGAATATTTTATTTCCTTACTTATATGTGATCTAATTACTTTTCTATGTAAGCGTAATTATTGCAAGTACCACTGATCAGTCACTTCTGTACCATCTCTTCCATCTGAACTTGGCCTTCCATTAACCAAGGCGTCTCTTCGCTCTTCCTAAAATCTTCAATAAAAACCCTCTGTCTCCAATACTCCTCTCATTCTCTACCAAACAACCCTTCACGCCATGGCCAAAAGAAATCCCTCTTCTATAACCAGACGCAGTCGAAGATTCCAAAAACCTCTTAACACTGAAGAGCCTATGGATGTGGAGTCGTCCATTGACTCAGATTTTCTCAGAACAGACAATGAAAGCAGCAATTCATTTGAAAATCCTCCCATTAGCCAGAAAAAGGCCGGCAAAAGACCCATGGAGCAAACCCCCAAAAAGGCTGCATGCAAGAAGGGTAAAGTGGAACGCTTGAAATTTGGTCCTGAGGACAAGCTAATCTTCTATGGCCCCGGTGAAAAGGCAAGGTTTGAGTCCTACAAGTCAAAATCCATGGCTTATGGACGCTCTGTAAGTCTTTCTCTTATGAAAAGTCTTCATTGTGATATGACTGCAATTATTGATTCTCAGCACCTTTCCCCTCTCTTTGACACTATTGGAAACTCTGTGTATGAAGAACCTGTTAGAATGTTTTATGCAAATCTTTTTGTGAATTATAAAGATGATTTGGAATTTATGATTTTAGGTACTAGAATTGTTTTGGACTCGTACCAATTTGAAAAGACCTTTTCTGCCAAGTTTAGTGGGTATGATGTGTTTGTCCAAAATTCTTGGCCCAAAAACTTTGAAGTGTCTTTTAACGAAGCAAAAAATTTTCTATCTGATAACCCTCCTGACATTGGCCCCAAAAATCTTAAGTTTGAACACCGTGTTTTGGCCCACATGATTTCCACTACTCTCCTTCCCAGATCTGGGTCCCTTAGCTCTTTGTCCACTAGATATGTCTTTGTCTTTTACTGTCTTGTTAATAATAAATGTCTTTATTGGTTTGTGTGGATTCGTCATTATATGCTTGAGAGTATTAGGGATATATCCTCCTCTGCTGCATGTCTTCCTTATGGTCTTCTCATCTCATATTTTAGAAGTCATGAAAGTAGACTTGGCACCCTTTACACCTAAGTACATCACCGATACTTATGATAAGACAGCTTTTTCAATGACGGGGTACACTCTGGGTGATGATGGATGGGTTAGGCGAGCCAAGATTGAAAGTGATCCAGCACCAGTTGAAGTCCAAAATGATCAACCAGCTTCTCAGTCAATTGCCTCTCAAAATCTTCAACAAATTCAACATTACCTTGATGGAGTCAAGCTGCTTCTTGTTGAGCTAAAAGAACAGGTAGATAAAATCAGGCATGTCACCAAGGAGACAGGTACAGATGTGTCCAAGATCAGGATGGACATAGGAGCCATACAGAGACAAGGAACCAGGGCTTTCAACTCTATGAGTGAAAAGATAGACAAACTCGTCAAGGACGTTGATAACTCCTATGACTCCTTCTGCACCAAAGTGATCAACGCCCTCAAATACTTCCTGGGAAGAAATTAATGCAACCAATTTTTTTGCTTATGCTTATTTTTGTTGGTGGTTTCTCTTCGACAATTATTTTTTGGGTATGTACTAACTAAGCCTCTGCTGAAGGCACTACTTCTGCTGCTCTAACCACCTTATTAGTATGTACATTTTATTCTATATTATTCTGTGTGCTATTCTTTCCTTTTTGATTGATGTCAAAGGGGGAGAAAAACATATGAGTAAACACCAACAGGAGGATTGCAATTACAGTTATTCAGAAGGAGATGGAAATAGCATAATCTCAGGGGGAGCAACACAACTCAGGGGGAGCAACATCTTCAAAGGGAAGTATCTTAAATTACTGTTTACTCCTTCTTGATTGGCATCATCAAAAGGAGTAAATTGATAGGTTTAAGTTTAAGTTTCAATGATGATAATATTATCTTATGTTATATTTGCAGGACTAACAAAAAGGAAAGAATGGAGATGCTCAGCATGATGTTGTTGCTACATCAATGGTCAATCAAGATAAGCAAATTTATTCGTCCTCAATCAAAGGAACTCAGATTGCCAATCTCGCCAGCAATTATTCTGTGTCCAGAATTAAGGTCACTCCAGGCATAAATGGTTCCTTAATTCAAGCGGTGACAAGGAAAGTCACAATCGAATCTGAACTCTTCAAAGAGCAGGATTCGAGGAGGCACCCCTTGGGTCAAAACCCTTTTGCAAAGATCCCGTGCCTCTGATTTCGCTGAAGACTCAACAGCTCTTTTCTCTCCTATAATAAGGCTAATACTTTCAAGAAGAAGACTTGCGCAACTACATACATTGTATTCTAAGTCCGTCTACTTCTTAGTTCAAACACCGTAAGTTATCAGTGTCTCAAAAGATAGAAAGACCTAGAACAAAAAAGAGAGTTGTGTCAATTACTCAGAACTCAAGGTGTGATACTATTCGTTAGTAGTGAACGCGTTAAAACCATCTGTGTTGTAACATTTTCAAAGATCTTAAGGGAACCCTTGTGACCCAAGGAAAACTGAATATAAGTACCACAACGGTACCGAACCAGTATAAATCGTTGTGTGTTATTTACTCTTCTTTACTGCTTACTTTCATGCTGCATTGTGATCGGTCAACTAATACTTGTGTTAGTCGACTAATTTTTAAATAGTCAACAATTCACCTCCCCTCTTGTACGTTCATCAACATGTCCAAAAGAGGTTAGGTGAAGCAATATGTTTTGTTGTAAATGAAGATGAATCTGCAGTTTAACAGTCTTCCACTGTGGGCAATGTGTATCCCCTCAACCCTTTTGCTCACTATATGTATTGCTACTCATAAAACTAGAAATTTACAGTGTAGTTTGTCCACTTTTGTGCTTACCGTAAATAAAAATGCCCCCCTTTGTTGTGCTTACCATAAATAAAAATGGCCCTGCATACAGTTCTATTAGTTTTGTCTTTTGGTTATGGTTATCTATTTCGTTTTCGTATGGGATCGGAGCTTTGTGTCGTTTAATGGAGATTCTAACAGCGAACCACTAGCCTACTAAACAACAATATTTTAATAACTTGAAAAAATATTGAAAATGGAATGCAGATTTAGGTTTACCTCATCAGATAATAGTTCAATAATTTAATCGATTTGAGTGCATGACTTTGCCTTTAAATTACGAGCAATTTTTTGGGTTAAAGTTGGCATCTTTCTATTGAGTTAGGATAGATATGATATTGTCGGCCTATGAATACCCATAATATTTGTTTAGCTAGTTATTTCTATTAGTTTATTCTTAGTCTTTTATAAAGCAAAATAAAAGTAAAAACAAATACTGAAATATTATTATAGACATTATTTACACTAGAGTAATTTAAAGGATTTCATAATCAAAATTGTTGGGCACGGGCTAAATTACATTCTAGAGTTTTATAACCTAAATTACATTCATCGGTATACATTTGGACCAGGAATTCTACCCAGTGCTCTATATTGACAAGTTTTACCCCCACCATAAAAGATATTAGTGAACTCCCAAAAATTAATACGGAAATAGAACTACCTATCGAAAGGAAATGAGCAGTTTGCAAAGAAAATAAATGCGTCAAAGAAATTTATGACAAATAAAACCAACATCATTGTGGAGGCCAGGTTTTGACAAACGAAAGATGTCGAACCAAACTGCTGAAAGATGGAACCATGATTAACACCAACGTTTGGACAAGCAATTGTAAACAAGAAAAATATCTAATATCCAAAAGCCTCCAAAGTACTAGCTCTACCTTCTCCTTCTCCATACAAGAGGGTAAATCAGGATGCTTTTAACTAGTTCACCGTTTCTTTTGTGCTTCCCTAAAAGCCAAGGTACATTGTAGATTTTCTAGTATGTTGCTTTCCCAGTTCCCACATCATATCCACTTTCCTCCCTCCAAACTAAAAGCTATCTCTTATAGCACATTTGGGGTATTCTGTCAGTATGTTGTAGCGCTGACAATGTTTTCATGTCTAGAGCGGCGAAATGCTCTTGAAATGAAACTTCAGAACCTCTGAGTATTTGTGTACGGGTAAAATCGGGGACAATGTCTACCCTGATTCCCCGATGAGAGAACGAAGGGGGAGTACAAACCCATATCGAGACCTAGGAAGAATGAATAATATATCCGACATCGGACATGGTAAACATGGGCGTATCTAGGTTAAGGCATATGGATTCACGTGAACCTATACTTCTTTCCCTAAACCATGTATAAAAATATTTTATTTCTTCCAAATTACCTAAATATATGTGCGTACACCTATGCTCAAAGACTCCTATGGTGCAATAATTACTGGGTGCATCTCTACAAGTAAAATTGGTTGTTCAAATCCCACTGTGGACGGTCTTATTTTTGGCACAGAGTATAGATATAAAAGTGAAAAGCACTAAATTTTCAAAAAAAAAATATAATTTAGAACCTATAATTTCAAAAGTGTGGTGGATTCATGGTAAGTGACCATAGTTAAACCCGTCAAATATAAATTCTAGATCCACCTCTTCATGCACCCATCTCAATTTCCCATTATAGGTCGTGATGGCATCCAATGTCGTCGTTAGGCAAGCCAACGGTGAACTATCAATTCAATTATTCATTTTATTATTTTAAGAATCATATATTTTATTAAGTAAGGAAATTTACGCATTTAAAATCATTGGTACATAAATAATTAGTAAGGCATAAAAATAAAAGGTGATGATAATATGCAAACCCGTATACATCAATTAAAGTATCCCAAAAATCGGTGTCACAATGCATGAGCATTTACTAAAGAGTACAATAATAATAATATATCTGTCTGAAATGTACATTAGACAGGATAAAGTAAATAATACGATGGAGACTCTGTGTGCTGCGATACATAGCCCGGAATGTAGCTCACCATAAAGTCCCCTCGGCAATTGCACCTACGCGCCAAGATGACCACCAAATGAACATGTCAGGTCCTGCACATTTAGTACAGAAGTGTAGTATGGGTACGTAAATCAATGCGTATCCAGTAAGTATCTAGCCTAACCCTGGAGAAGTAGTGACGAGGGGTCGACATCGACACTTACTAATGGTCCAATAAATCAGTATGATAAATCATAAATAGATATGAAGCACGACAGTAATAATGGAGTAAAATGGTAACTAACATAATCCTCCAACAATTCTTTTGGCAATATAAATCTCTCGAAGGTCATATGTTATAACATGAATATAACGTTTACCGTTTATCAAATATCTTGCCAACAACTCAAGGGGTGTGTGTGTGTATATATATATATATATATATATATATATATATATATATATTCCTAAATCAATTTCAATTATAAATTGATTTAATTAAGCTAGCAAATTGAGTTCAAATAATTCTAATATTACATGATAGAATTCTAAGTCTACCGGGACAAAAACATGCATTTGCTTTGTACGGACTCTCGTCACCTCATGCGTACATAGCACCCACAACTAGTAGAACATAATGATTTTAATACCTACAAGGTAGTTTTCCTCTCACAAAGTTAGACAGGAGATTTACCTCGCTCCGAAGTAGCATAACCGGCTCCAACACCTCTTTCGCACCTCAAACCAATGCCCAACAATCCGAAACTAGTTAAACAATCATGACAAGCAATAAGAATATACTCCAATACTCGTAGTTAATCAATTTATAACAATTCCCAACTCCGCTCGAAAGTCAACAAAGTCAACCCTCATGTCCACGTGCCCGGATTCCGAAACTTTTCAAAGATAAATATTACCCATAATACCATGAACTCAAATATATAATTTATTCCCAATTCCATGTCCAATTTCGTGGTCAAAATCCAAAATATAAAATTCTAGATTTTCTTCTAAAATCCCACAATTCTTCATAAATTTTCACGTTTAAATCCATGTATAACTTATGTATTTAACTCACAATATGTAGAAACCACTTATCTTATGATGGATGATGAAAAAGTTCCTTCACGATTGCCCAAAATCGCCTCCAATGGAGGAAATGAGATAAAAATGAACCCAAGCCCGATTGCCAAACTTATACACTGCCAGGCGACCCTTCATCTCGAACGCGGCACTGCCCTTGCGTTCGCGAAGCTCAACAAACTCAGGACCCAAAACTCTTCTTCGTGAACGCGAGACTGGTCTTGCAAACGCGTCCACTACATCGCGAACGCGAAGGCCAATCTCCCCCAGGCCAGCATCTCCATCGCGAACGCGAAGTTGACATCGCGGACGCATAGAATTGCCGTTCAAACATACGCGAATGCGAGTCACCAGTCGTGAATGCGAAGCACAAAATCTCATCATCCAACAATCCTTCTTCGCGAACACGTGAATCCTTTCGCATTCACGAAGAACAAAACTAGATACCAGCACCGGCAGCAGCAAAACATGGAGAAATAATTCGAAACCACCCCGAAACTCACCCCAGGCCTCCGGGACCCGGTCCAATCATACCAACAAGTCCCAAAACATGACACGAACCTGCTCGAGACCTCAGATCACACCAAACAATATCCAAACTACTGATCGACGATCAAAACCTTTCTTTCAACTTTCAAACTTTGTCGAACACGTCTGAATAACACTTAAACATCCCAGAATGATGCCAAACTTTATGTGCAAGTCACAAATCACGATACAAACCTATTCTAAGACTTGAAACCCCAAATGGATATCGATAACACTAAAGCTCACTTAAAATCAAACTTAGGAAATTTTAAAACCTTCAAAATGCCAACTCTCCACATTAGGCCTCGAATCGCTCTCGGACCATCCGATACTCAACACGAACATACGCCCAAGTCCAAAATCATCATACGAACCTATTGGAATCTTAAATCTTGATTCCGAGGTCGTTTACTAAAAAGTCAAACCTTGGTCAACTCTTCCAACTTAAAGCTTCTGAATTGAGAATTATTTTTCCAAATCAACTCCGAACTTTCCGAAACTCAATTTCGACTATGCGTACAAGTCATAAAACATGAAGTGAAGCTACTCAAGACCTCAACCTGCTGAATGACGTGCTAGAGCTAAAAATGACCGGTCGGGTCGTTACACCTGGATATGCCTCTGATGGTAAAGTGACGCACCCCGAACCGAGTATAAGTTCTAGACCTTGGGAGACACGGTGAACGGTTATGCATGACGGATAAGGTGCCGTAATACTCGCCCTCAACAAAATATCATGACGCGAATCACGTTCGATATCGATTATGGATTAATAATTACAGGGAAAAGAAGATTTTTTACTTTTTTAGATTTATTCTAGGACTGAAATTCTCTTATAGGGAAAGTTTTTCTTTAGTCTAACATGTAACACACAATTCAAAGCAATAAAAGTTTACTTTTGTCTTTTAGCTGCTGGAAAAGGCATTCTGACTTGTTCTTTTCTTCATTTGCGACTAAGCTTGAACCGAGGGCCCAATCGAGGAGGAGATCACTGTTCAATCTAAGATCCGGCTCGGTCACAACATTGCGATTAGTTTGATCATTTATTTCGTATTTAATTCATTTATCTATTATTCTTAATTATTTATATTGAATTAAATCATGTATCCTTTAAATCGCGCACAAATTTAATTGTTATGCCCCCATCGTGGGACCAAGGATAATATTGGTAATTTGATACGAATCTCCATAATACACCCTATTTTATGCTTGTTCTTTGAAATCTTAACTCCAGGTCAGCCTAAAAATATCAAATTCTTAGTCGACTCACTTGAACATTGATGCTGAGTCAGGCTATCATGGCGAAGATAATAATGTGGTGCCGAGTAATGATGTGCTTCCTTACAATCCCAACGGTGTCCCAGCCGCCGACCCGGTCGATGCTAACTCGCAGGTGGCCATCAACATCAATTTTCCAACTAATCCCAAAAACAGTGTTCGCGGGAGACCCTGGCCAATAGCTCGAGAAGCTCCCGAAGGTGAAGGTGATGGGGTGAGCCTACGACTGATTTTCAAAATGTTTCAGGCTCGACAAACGACAATAGCACAGCTGCAGAATCAAAGCCACGCCCCCAACAGGGTCGATCCTGAATAATCCCGGGAAAGCACTAGAAGAGTAAACAAATTACTAAGAGACCGGATAAAGTCGAGCCTGGGGTAACTTCAGAGATGATGAAGATGCTCGAAGCGTTGACAAAATGGGTGGAGTCGGGCGAGAAAAAGATTGAGGCCAACGACAAGCAGGTGGAAACATATAACTCCAGGGTCGATCAGATCTCGGGAGCACCCCCGATATTGAAGGGACCGAACTCTAAAAACATTATCTATAAGCCCTTTCCTTCGAGCGCGGCACCAAAGCCGAACCAAAGTGGTTTCGTATGCCCGATATTCCCAAATATAATGGGACCACAGATCCAAATGATCATATGACCTCCTATACATGCCCGATCAAAGGGAACGATTTAGATGATGATGAGATCGAGTCGGTGTTGCTGAAAAAGTTTGGAGAAACTTTGTCCAAGGGAGCGATGATATGGTTTCACAACTTGCCTCCCAACTCCATTGACTCATTTGCTATGCTTGCAAATGCTTTCATAAAGGCCCATGCCGGAGCCATCAAGGTCGAGACCAGAAAGTCATATCTTTTCAAGGTCAAATAAAGGGATAACGAGATGCTCAGTGAGTTCGTGTCAAGATTCCAAATGGAACGGATGGACCTATCACCTGTTGCAGATGATTGGTCCATTCAGGCATTCACTCAGGGGCTCAACACCCAAAGTTCCATGGCCTCTCAATAGCTAAAAGCAAATTTGGTGAAGTACCCGGTGGTAACCTAGGCTGACATCCACAACAGGTACAAGTCGAAGATCAGGGTCGAGGACGACTAACTCGGGGCCCCTTCTAGATCTGTTTACCCCATCATGACCGATGATAGATATAAGAGATTCATTGATCAAGAACCAAGACTGGTCCGAGATCGATATCAATCATACAACGTTGATCGAAGGGGAAATGGATCCGATCATCACCCAGCAAGGAACGAGAAGAGAAGCGATCGGGGGTCTAGTGGTCGGGGCTTGATGAGCAAGAATAATTTTGACAAGTCGCTCAGGAGTAGGGAGGCCCTAAGATTATCAAAATATAACTTCAATGTAGATGTTGCAAGTATCGTGTCCGCCATAGGGAGCATCAAAGAGACCAAGTGGTTGTAGTCCGACCCAGCCCAGAGAGATCATAACTTGACATGCAAGTATCACGGCACTCACGGTAATAGGACTGAAGATTATTGACAGCTAAGAGAAGAAGTTGCTCGACTGTTCAATAATGGGCACCTCCGAGAATTCGTAAGTGAACGAGACAAAAACCACTTCAGAAATATGGATGCCAACAAACAGGTCGAATAAGAGGAACCTCAGCACGTGATTAACATGATCATTGGAGGGGTCGAAATCCCCCAAGGGCAAATGAAAATGCACTAAAGTATCTATTATGAGGGGAAAACGCACCCGGGATTACATTTTGGGGGGAGCCATTTCGTTCAGCGATAAAGATGTCGAGCGCATCGTACAGCCTCACAACGACGCTCTAGTAATATCTGCACTTATCAATAAATCTCGAGTTAAACGTGTGCTTATTGATCCAGGTAGCTTGGCCAACATCATCAGATCAAGGGTCACAGAGTAATTGGGGTTATAAGATCAAATTGTACCGGCAGTCCGGGTATTGAATGGATTTAACATGGCATGTATGACCACGAAAGGAGAGATAACTTTGTCGGTAAACACTTCCTGGACAATCTAAGAAATGAAGTTCTACGTGATCGAAGGGGATATGAGATACAACGCTCTATTTGGAAGGCCATGGGTCCACAACATGAGGGCGGTACCTTCGACCTTGCACCTAGCGCTGAAAGTTTCCACACCGGGGGGAATCAAAACGGTCTACGGATAACATCTGGCCTCAAGAGAAATGTTTGTTGTCGACAAAGTGATCCCAGTGCCAGCGGTTTCAACATCAAGGAGCACAGAACCGACCAAAAAAGAAAAGATTAAATAGTAATCACTGATATTGGCCTCAGCCGAACCGGAGAAACAGGAAGAACAAGGAGCGAACGATGAGGACGATTACAACATCCCGAGATCATTCATAGCTCTCGATGACATCGATGCCACCAAATTAATGGTTAAAGAGTTGGAGCAAGTTATATTAATCGAGCATCTAGCGTATCGAAAGGTATACCTGGGCACGGGGTTAACCCCCGAGCTTAGGAAAAAACTTATTGATTTTCTTAAAGCTAACGCCGATTGTTTCGCTTGGTCCAACCTTGACATGATAGGGACCCCACCGGAGGTTACCACTCAGCGGCTGAGTTTGGACCCAAAGTTCCATCCGGTTAAGCAAGAAGAGAAGGCCACGGTCCGAGATTAAACACGCGTTCATCAAGGATGAGGTATTCAAACTTCTAAAAATAGGATCCATCCAGGAAGTTAAATACCCAGATTGGTTAGCTACCGTAGTGGTAGTACCTAAAAAATGAAATAAACTAAGGATGTGTGTCAATTATAAATATCTAAACAAGGCATGCCCAAAGGATTCTTTCCTTTTGCCTAACATCGATCGAATGGTTGAACGACGGTCGGGCACGAGATACTCATTTTTCTTGATGCTTACTCCAGGTACAACCAAATTCGGATGGAGCCGGACGATCAAGAAAAGACTTCTTTCATAACAAAATTCAGCACGTACTACTATAACGTAATGCCGATCGAATAAAAGAACGGCGGTGCCACCTACCAATGCCTAGTAAATTGGATGTTCGAAGAACAAATAGGGAATCAATGGAAGTTTATGAAGCTAAACTCAGAGAAGTGTGCATTTAGGGTTGGTTTGGGAAAATTCCTCAGGTTCATGGTATCTTGTCGGTAGATAGAGATCAACCCTGACAAAATAAAGGCCATAAAGTACATCAGCGCAGTGGACAATGTCAGGCAGTTCAAAGACTGATCGGGGATATAGACGCACTGGGCCAGTTCATCTCGAGGTCATCGAACAAGAGCCATATGTTCTTCTCACTATTAAAAAAAAGAATATTGTTTCCTGGACTCCGGAATGCCAGCAATCTTTGGAAGAACTCAAACGATACCTTTCGAGCCCCCCTTTGCTACACACTACGAAGGTAGACAAACAGAGGTACCTCTACTTGGCAGTTTCCGAGGTGGCGGTAAGTGATGTCTTAGGTCGGGAGGAAGAAGGTACGCAATTTCCTATTTACTATATTTGTAGAACCCCAGGCGATGCAAACAAGGTATCCTCACCTAGAAAAGTTAGTGCTCGCCTTGCTAAGCGCTTCTAGAAAGCTAAAATTGTACTTTCAATGCAACCCCATATGTGTCATAACCTCTTATTCGCTGAGGAATATCATGCATATGCCCGAGCTCTCGGGTCGGCTAGCCAAATGGGCCGTGGAGATTAGCAGGTACGATATCGAGTACCGACCCTGGACTACCATAAAATCTTAGATTTTGGCAGACTTCGTGGCTGACTTTACAACGACCTTAATACCTGAAGTCGAAAAAGAATTACTGCTCACCTGGGGGATAATTCGGGAACCTGGACCCTATCCATGGACGGCGCCTCCAACACGAAGGGGTCTGGGCTCGGTATCGTGTTAACAACACATGTGGGAAGTGTAATTAGGCAGTCTATTAGAACTGTAAAATTGACTAACAATGAAGCTGAGTATGAGGCCATGATTGCAGGTCTAGAATTAGCTAAGAGCCTCGGGGTCGAAGTGATCAAAGCCAAATGTGACTCCCTCCTTGTCGTAAATCAAGTCAATGAAATGTTCGAAGTAAAAGAAGAACGGATACAGAGGTACTTGGACAAATTGTAGGTGACCCTGCACTAACTCAAGGAATGGACTCTACAGCATGTACCCCGAGATCAAAACAGTGAGGCCGATGCACTGGCCAATTTGGGGTCGTCTGTCGACTCCGATGAATTCATCTCGGGGGTAGTGGTACAACTGATGAACTCGATGGTAGAAGAACGTCACGCCAAAGTAAACTTGACAAATTTGAGCTGTAATTGGAGAAACAAATACATAGACTACCTGAAGACATGAAAATTGTCTTCGGATCCCAAGGAATCGAGAGCCCTGTACACCAAAGCTGCCAGATTTAGCTTAATCGAAGGAATTATTTAGGAGATACTTCTTCGGCCCACTGGCCAGATGCTTAGGACCGGGAGAGACCGAATACGCCAAGATAGAAATTCACGAGGGCACTTGCAGGAACCATTCGGGACAGAATCTCTAGTTCGGAAGCTAATCAGAGCTAGCTATTACTGGAATGAAATGGAGAAGGATGCGAAAGACTTCGTGCGCAAATGAAATAAGTGCCAAAGACATGCCCCAATGATCCATCTACTGGGAGAGATGCTCCACCCCGTCCTGTCACCAATGGGCATCATCGGTCCCCTTCCATGGGCGCCCGGTAAAGTCCAATACATATTATTCATGATAGATTATTTTTCTAAATGGGTCGAGTTTCAAGTTTTCGAGAAGGCCCAGGAGAAAGAAGTCATCGACTTCATCTAGGATCACATAATCTGTTAATTTGGGATACCAGCCAATATTGTTTGCAACAACGGAAAATAATTCATCGGCAGCAAGGTATGTAAGTTTTTCGAAGACCATAAGATCAAGAAGATATTATCAATGCCTTACCACCCTAGTGGGAACACGTAAGCAGAATCGATGAACAAAACTATACTCCAAACCCTGAAAAAGAGGTTGATCGGTTTGAAAGGAAAGTGGAAGGAAATCTTACCCAAAGTCCTGTGGGCATACCGTATGACTTCGAAGTCAAGTACTGGGGCGACCTCATTCTCTCTAGTCTACGGAGCAGAATCCTTAATACCAGTCTAGTTAAGGAAACCGAGCCTCAGGTTCCAGCATGCGACCGAAGAGTCAAACGGTGAGGCTATGACCACGAACCTGGAATTATTGGACGAAAGGCAGGAAGCTGCCCTGGTCCGATTGACCGCACAGAAGCAACGAGTAGGGAGGTACTACAACCAAAGAGCTAATCTCCAACATTTTCAATTCGGGGACTTGGTATTGAGAAAGGTAACACTACACAGCAGGAACCCAAATGAAGGGAAACTGGGCCCGAATTGGGAAGGACCGTATCGAGTCATCGGAATAACTGTCAAAGGCTCGTATAAACTCGAATTGGGAAATGGTGTACAACTACCGAACAACTGGAACGTGGCACACTTGAAGCAGTACTACAGCTAAGGTACAAACTTAATTCCTTTTAAATTTAGTTGCATTACGGACTAACGTACGTAACTCGGCCAGGAGCGAATGTGACTATTAGGTCTGAAAGCACGTGTCGTACTCTTTTCCCTTGAACCGATTTTGTCCCGAAGCGGGTTTCTTGACAAGGTTTTTAATGAGGCAACAGTAAAATGTGCTACATTAGTTTTGAAGATCGGCCTTAAACTGGAATTGATGATTATTTGCACCGAATCAATAGTATCCGAGCCCTCATAAGTTTGTCCTCAAATATGGGGGGGGGGGGGCATTACACCTAGATTAGGATCCTTAGAAAGGGAAAATTTTATATGTCAAAATCCAAGGCTTGGTGATTAGGAATCATTTGTAAGGGTCAAACGGTCATACGAACCGTACCCATGTAGCCCACTCTAGGAACGGCACAAGGCCTATGCGCCTCCGATCATATATCCTACATATTAAACAATGAAAGAAATCTCTGCTTCCCTTATACTTTATTACTACGCATTTTGCTTCTTCGATCCTAGATCCTAAATCCCACGGGCTACCCCTACTCGGGGATTGTCATCTAATAAAAAATTCGGGTGGCTCAGACTATCGAATCTCGGAGGCACCAAGCCTATTAGGTCGTGCCCGAATACTAAAGGATACGTCCACCCTAAAAATGGCTCGGAGACATCTGAAGTTCCTACTTAGAGAATAAGGCCCTTACATTTAATCAAAGCCTATTAAAAGGTTACCTCGGTAAAAACACCACCTAAAACACTTAAGCATTTTAAATGCCTTCAATTTTATCGAAATCTCGAAGCCATAAGTAATCCGGAATTGCCATCAAAATTGGGCCCCATTCGGACCTCCGAAAAATGGATAACTAGATTACGTTTAATTCTATGCTAAGGCATTAAGAACGCTATACAAATAAAAATTTGCAAAGAGATGCTGAAAAGTAAAGATATCATACTGCTACACGGGAAATTTTATATATTTCAAAAAATATTTACAAAGGCACCACAAAACGGCCTCAAGATAAACAAAAAAGAAAAAATACAAGGGAAAACTAAAAACGAACTAAGGCATTTAGTCCTGGCGTTCACTGGGGCTCGACTCGTCATTTGAACCGTCGGAACCCTCGGAACCTTCGGGACCTCAGGATCATAGAATTCTTTTACCTCGGCCTCGAGTCTCTTGGCATCTTTGATCTCGGTCGACATGTCAAAACCTTGGGTGCGAATCTCCTTGAGGGTCTCTCTCCGGGATAGCCGATTTACATATTCGGTCTTCATCTTTAAGCAGGCCTCAGCTATCTCCACATTTGCCTTATACTAGGCCAGCATTTCCTTGACATCATAGGAATCGATTGAAGTTGCCTCCAATTTAGACCTCAACACAGTGTATTCTTGGCCGAGGGCATCCCATTCTGTGACGGCTGAGTTCAGTTGTGTCCGGAGTTCTTCATTTAGCCGAGACCATTTGTTGGCCTTGTCCTTTGCCACCTGGAGTTGTTCCTTGACGATGCCAGCTCCTCTTTTGTAGTCTCTTTTTCCGAAGCCAGTAGGTCCATCCTGCCCCTTAACACCTAGGTCGTGGCCTTGACCTTATCCATCTCAATCCAAAGCTGGTCGATCAAGTCTATCTTCTCTTGGATCTATGAAGTTGCATTGTTAGTCATCACGAGTAACTTCTCATATTTAGCCTCAAATATCCTTATCTTCTAGACCAAATCGACATGCTCCCATTTCATGGTCGAGGCCTCCTTCTAAGCCTTTTCCAGCTCGGCCTGGAGAGCTGGAAGATCCTTAAGAGCCTCATTTTGTTGTTTACTAAGAGCCTTATACATGTCCTTCTTTCGGATCTGCTCTTTGAGCTCGAACTCGAGCTGACTGATTTCTAAGAGAACCCAAAGAAAGCTTTCATGATGAAGCACCGAAGCCTGAAAAATAATGAGGTCATTAGAACATGCTAAGCAAACATCCGTGAAGGATACGAAAGATAGACGTCTTACCCCGTTCATTACATGTTGCGCCTCGTTAAAGAGGATCGAGGTACCTACTTCGTTCATCTTTGGCTTGATCCTTCTCGGTCACCAGGCAACGAAGGTAGCTGGCCAAGAGCCAAGGCCGGTTTGAGATCAGTATCAACCATATAGCTCAGACAGAAGGAGAAACAGACCCGGTTGCCACCCAACCAGGAATGATAGGAGAAGTGAACAAGGACCTAGCAATCGAGGTCTGATGAGTAAGAGCAGTTTAGACAGATCACTCGAGGGTAGGGAAGCACCAATACTATCGGAATACAACTTCAATGTGGATGTTACGAGTATAGTGTCAGCCATTAGTCGCTTCAAGTAGACCAAATGGCCTAGGCCACTTTAGTCTGATCACGTACAGAGGGTTCAAAACTTGGTGTGTAAATATTATGGTACTCATGGTCACAGGACCGTAGATTGTTGACAGTTAAGGGAAGAAGTGCTCGACTATTCAACAATGGGCACCTTCAGGAATTCCTAAGTGACCGGGCCAAAAACCATTTAAAAAATAGGGACGCCAACAAGCAAATTGAGCAGGAAAAGCCTCAACATGTTATTAACATGATCATTGGGGGAGTGGATGTCCCACAAGGGCCAATGATAAAGCAAAGTTTCTATCACAAGGGAAAAATGAACTCGGGATTACATCCTGGAGGGGTCCATCTCGTTCAACGACGAAGATGTTGAATGCGTCATCCAAACTCAAAACGATGTACTGGTAATATCCATACTTATCCCTAAATCTCAAGCTAGACATGTGCTAATTGATTCAGGTAGCTCAGTCAACATCATTCGATAGAGGGTCATCGAGCAATTAGGATTATTGGACCACATCATACTGGCAGTACGAGTATTTAAGGGGTTTAACATGGCGTGCGAGATGACGAAGGGTGAAATAACCCTACTAATAAACACTGTCGGGACCACCCAGAAAACAAAATTTTACGTGATCAAGGGGGATATGAGGTACAGTGCCTTGTTCGGGAGCCATGGTTCCACAACATGAGAGTGGTACCTTCGACCCTACTTCAAGCATTGAAGTTTCCCACTCCGGGAGGAATCAAAATAGTTTACGGGGAACAACCCGCTGCAAAGAAAATATTTGTTGTCGAAGAAGTGACGTTGATACCCGCGGTCACGACGTCAAAAAGTAGGGGACTGGTAGAAGAGAAGGAAACCAAATAGAAATCAGCGGTCCAGATCCTGATCGGGCCGGGGAAATAGGAGGAGCACACAGCAAACGAGGAGGATGATTACGGTGTCCCGAGATCATTTATAGCACCCGAGGATACCGACGCCACCAAATCGATAATCGAGGAATTGGAGCAGGTCATACTGATCGAGTACCTACCGGATAGAAAGGTATACATGGGCACAGGATTAACTCCCGAGCTTAGGAACAAAACTTATAGATTTCCTTAAAGCTAATGCCGATTGTTTTTCCTGGTCCTACTTAGATATGACAGGGATCCCATCGGAGGTGACAATTTACAAACTAAGCTTAGATCTTAAATTTCACCCAGTCAAATAGAAGAGGAGGCCGTAGTCCGAGATCAAACATACATTCATCAAAGACGAGGTATCTAAACTTCTGAAAGTAGGTTCCATTCGGGAAGTTAAATACCTGGATTAGCTAGCTAACATAGTGGTCGTGCCTAGAAAAGGAAACAAACTTAGAATGTGTGTAGATTATAAGGACCTAAACAAGCATGTCCAAAAGATTCATTTCCTTTGTCTAACATCGACCGAATGATCGATACGACGGCCAGGCACGAGATACTAAGTTTTCTCGATGCCTATTCCGGGTACAGCCAAATTCAGAGAAACCCGGGCGACCAAGAGAAGACTTATTTTATAACTAAATTCGGCACCTACTGTTACAACGTAATGTCGTTTGGGCTAAACAATTCTGGTGCCACGTATCAACACCTAGTTAACCGGGTGGTAAAATAACAAATAGAAAAACCAATAGAAGTTTATATTGATGATATGTTAGTTAAGTCCCTGCGAGTAGAGGACCATTTGACGCATTTGCGGAAACCGTCGACATACTGAGGATATACAACATGAAGCTGAATATAGAGAAGTGTGCCTTAGGGGTCGACTCGGGTAAGTTCCTCGATTTTATGGTATCAAACCAGAGAATAGAAATCAACCCAGACAAAATAAAATCTATAGAAGATATCACCATAGTTGACAATATCAAGGCAGTATAAAGGCTGACCGGGCGGATAGCCACATTGGGTCGGATTATTTCAAGGTCATCCGACAAAAGTCGCCAATGTTTCTCATTACTAAAGAAGAATAACGACTTCTCTTAGACCTCAGAATGCAAGCAGACTTTAGAAGAACTCAAACGATACCTATCAAGCCCTCCGTTATTGCACACTCCGAAGGTGAAGGAGCAACTATACCTCTACTTGGCAGTTTTTGAGGTAGCGACAAGTGGTGTCTTGGTTCGGGAAAAATAAGGTACGTAGTTTTCTATTTACTATGTTAGTAGAACCTTAGGCGATGCCGAAACAAGGCATCAACACTTAGAAAAAATAGTACTCGCCTTATTGAGCGCATCTATGAAATTAAAATTGTACTTTCAGTGTCCCCCATATGTGTCGTGACCACGTACCCACTAAGAAATGTTATGCATAAACCCGAGCTCTCAGGCCGAATGGCCAAATGGGCCGTAGAGAATAGCAGGTATAATATCGAGTACAAACCTCAAACTGCTATAAAATCTCATATTTTGGTAGACTTCGTGGTCGACTTTATGTCGGCCTTAATCCCTGAGGTTGAGAAAGAATTACTATTCGCCTTGGGGACTAGCTCGGGGGTTTGGACCCTATTCACAGACGGTGCTTCTAATGCGAAAGGGTCCGGATTGGGAATCGTATTAAAACCACCTACAAGTAATGTAATAAGGCAGTCTATTAGAACTATGAAATTGACTAACAACGAAGCTGATTATGAGGCTATGATTGCAGGTCTAGAACTGGCTAAGAGCCTAGGGGTTGAGGTGATCGAAGCCAAGTGTGACTCCCTCCTCGTCGTTAACCAAGTCAATGGGACGTTTGAAGTAAAAGAGGGCCGGATAGATACTTAGACAAGTTGCAAATGACCTTACACCAATTCAAGGAATGGACTCTACAGCATGTACCTCGAGATCAAAATAATGAGGCCGATGCATTGGCTAATCTAGGGTCGTCATTCGACTTCGACGAATTCAATTCTGGAGCAGTAGTGCAATTGATGAACTCGGTGATAGAAGAAGGTCACACCTAGGTGAACTCAACAAGCTTGACTTGGGATTGGAGAAACAAATACATAGACTACCTTCAGAAAGGGAAATTACCATCGAATCTCAAGGAATTAAGGGCCCTGCGTACTAAGGCTGCCAGGTTCGGCTTGGTCGGTGAAAAATTATACCGAAGATTGGTTTTTGAGCGTTAGCAAGGTGCTTGGGTCCGATAATTGATTATATCTGGTTATTACTGGGACGAGATGGAAAAAGATGCGAAAGACTTCATTCAAAAGTGTAACGAATACCAGAGGCATGCCCCAATGATTTACCAAACAGGAGAAATTCTTCACCCAAACCTCTCCCCCTAGCCATTTATGAAATTAGGGATGGACATCATCGGTTCCTTGCGATGGGCACCCGACTAAGCCCAATACATATTACTCATGGCCGATTTATGCACCTGATGAACAGTGTATTCCAGCCATATCTTGATTTATTCATCATTGTGTTTATTGACGACATCTTGGTGTACTCCCATAGCCGGGAGGATCATGAGCAGCATTTGAGGAATGTGCTCCAGACCTTGAGAGATAAGAAGTATGCAAAATTCATAAAGTGTGAATTCTTTTTTTTTTTAGCAAATTATACTACTAGGCGGTCTGCCCAGTAGCTAATTTATTAATAGTAAAAGGAAAACCACAAAGGAAACGTACAAGTAAGGGAGGTAAAAGCTACATTAGTGTTGCCTCTAATAGCAAACACATACTGAGCTAGACCTTACCTTACAGATCCTATTGAGGCATGAACAACCTCATCTTTTAGCAAGCATGTAAAAATAAGAACTAGAAAGTAGTTAATACTCTATGATCATCATAGAGTTTATAACACACTCTATGATGATATTACATATGATAATGCTTAGAAAAAGATAAAATAAAACAAAGTAGAAATTGGATTCTTGCCCCTCATTCATGATACTTGTGAGTTCTTCAAATTATAGCTCCTTAAAATCCTCTTCAGCTATCTTCAATAAGTCTTCAAAATTTCTCATTTCTTCTTCGATCGATTGGACTTTGTAGATGTGGTCAGGGTTGCCCCTTTTCGTTTTGCATCTCTCATTGGGAGTATCCTAAATGTTACTCCTTCATAAAGTGTGAATTCTAGCTTGATTCATTGGCATTTTTTGGGTCATGTGGTATCGAGTGAGGGGATCAAGGTAGACCCAAAGAAGATTGAGCAGAGTTAGCCCAGACCATCTTCAGCCACCAAGATCCAGAGTTTTCTTGGTTTTGTCGAATATTATCGCTGTTTCGTAGAGGGTTTCTCATCTATTGTTGCACATATGACTAGATTGTCCCAGAAGGGTGCTTCTTTAAGATGGACCGAGGAGTGTGAGGCGAGCTTTTAAAAGCTCAAGATTGCTTTGACAATAACCCCAGTGTTGGTGTTGCCTACGGGTTTAGGGTCTTACACTACTTATTGTGATGCGTCATGTGTTGGCCTTGGCACGGTGTTGATACAGAACGGTAGGGTGATTGCCTACGCATCTTGGCAGTTTAAGGTTCATGGGAAGAATTATCATGTCCACAACTTGTAATTGGCAGCTATTGTTCATGCCTTGAAGATTTGGCAGCACTATTTATACGGTGTCCCATGTGAGGTCTATATCGACCATCGGAGTCTCCAGCATTTGTTCAAACAGAAAGATCTTAATTTGCGACAGCGAAAGTGGTTAGAGTTGCTTAAATACTATAATATCACTATTCTATATCATCTCATGAAGGCCAATGTGGTGGTCGATTCCTTTAGTCGAAAGGCAGAGATATGGGTAGTTTGGCATATCTACCAGGAGCAGAGAAGCCACTAGCCATTGATGTTCAGGTCTTGGCCAATCAGCTTGTTAGATTGGATGTTTCGGAGCCCAGTCGAGTTTATGCTTATGTGGCTTCTCGGTCTTCTTTATATAAGCGCATCAGAGAGCGTCAGTATGACGGCCCCCATTTGCTTGTCCTTAAGGACAGGTATAGCACTGCGATAACAATTAGGCTTCTATCAAAGATGATGGTGTGTTACGGATGTAGGGCTAGTTATATATACCCAATGTGGATGGGTTACGTGAGTTGATTCTTCATAAGGCCCACAGTTCGCGGTACTCTATTTATCCGGGGGTCACTAAGATGTATTAGGATTTGAGGCAGCACTATTGGTGGAGGAGAATGAAGAAATACATAGTGGAGTATGTAGCTCGGTGCCTAAATTGTCAATAGGTGAAGTATGCGCACCAGAGGCTAGGAGGTTTGCTCCAGAGACTTGAGATTCCTGAGTAAAAATGGGAGCGTGTTACCATGGACTTCATTGTTGGGCTCCCACAGACTCAGAAGAAATTTGATGTTGTATGGGTGATTATGGATAGGTTGACCAAGTCATCTCATTTCATTCCGATGGTGACTACCTATTCTTTAGAGCAACTGGCTCCGATCTATATCCGCAAGATTTGACTTCATGGTGTGCCAGTATCCATCATCTCTGACCGAGGCACACAATTTACATCGCACTTCTGGAGAGTCGTACATCGTGAGTTAGGAACACAGGTCGAGTTGAGTACAACATTCCACCCCCATACTGACAGAGCGCACCATCCAGATCTTAGAGGATATGCTTTGTGCCTGTGTTATGGATTTCAGGGGTTCTTGGGATCAATTCTTGCCCCCTGTAGAGTTTGCCTACAACAACAGCTACCAATCGAGTATTTAGATGGCTCCTTATAAGGACCTATATGGGAGAAGATGACATTCTCTAGTTGGTTGGTTTGAGCCGGGGGAGGCTAGATTGTTGGGCACATATTTGGTTCGAGATGCCTTGGAGAAGGTCAAGTTGATCCAGGATCGGCTTCGTACAACACAATCTAGGCAGAAGAGTTATGTTGATCGGAAGGTTCATGATCTACCATTTATGGTTGGAGAGAGGGTTTTGCTCCGGGTTTCACCCATGAAGGGAGTGATGAGGTTAGGGAAGAAGGCAAGTTGAGACCTAGGTATATCGGCCCTTTTGAGATCCTTGAGAGTGTGGTAGAAGTGGCCTACAAGCTTCCATTGCCACCTAGCTTATCTTCAGTTCACCCGGTGTTCCATGTTTCAATGCTCTAGAAGTATCACGGTGATCCATCCCATAATTTAGATTTCAGCTCAGTCCAATTGGACAAGGATTCGTCTTATGTGGAGGAGCCGATGGACATATTGGACAGGCAGGTCCGGAAGTTGAGGTCAAAGAATATTATTTCAGTGAAGGTTTAGTGGAGGGTTTAACCAGTTGAGGAGGCTACTTGGGAGACCGAGCATGATATGTGTAGCCATTATCCTTATCTTTTCACCACTTCAGGTATGTCTCTATACTCATTCGAGGACGAACATTTTTTTTAAGAGAGGGAGGGTGTAACGATCCGACCAGTCATTTTGAGTATCTTAGCCATGTTCCCTTATTTATTGCCTTATCTATGTTGTATTGTGGTTATGTGACTTGGCGAGACGGTTGGTTTGGTTTTGGGTGAGTTCCGGAGTGAATTGGAACACTTAGTCCCAAAGTTAGAAGCTTATGTTAAAAGAGTTGACCGGAGATTGACTTTTGTGTAGACAACTCCAAAATAGAGTTTTGATTGTTCGGATAGTTTCGTATTGTGATTTTGGACTTAGAAGCATATTCGGATATTGATTTGGAGGTCTGTAGGTCGTTTTGGCTTGAATTGGCAAAAGTTAGAAAGTTGAAGGTTTGGAAGGTTGAGAAGTTTGACCAAGAGTTGACTTTATTGATATCGGGGTAAGATTTCGATTCCGGGAGTTGGAATAGGTCCATTGTGTCATTTATAACATGTGTACAAAATTGGAGGTCAATCAGAGTTTGTTTGATGTGTTTCAACGTTAATTTTGGAAGTTGAATATCCATTGCTTCAATAGGTTTGAATTGGGTTACGATTCGTAGAATCGATATTGTTTAATGTGATTTTAGGCCTCGAGTAAGTTCTTTATATGTTTTGGAACTTGGTGGTATATTTGGACGGGGTCCCGGGGGCCCCAGATGTGATTCGGATTGAATCCGGAATCATTTTGCACTTGGAAGGAATTCTGCCAGCTGAGGATCTGGTGCAATCGCACCTACGCATTTTGGGTCACAGGTACGGCACCGCAGAAGCGGCCTGTGAGCCGCAGATGCAAGTTTGGGCTAGGTGAGCTGTGATCGCAAGTGCGGTCATTCCTCCGCATAAGCGGATGAGCAGAAGTGGCCTCCTTCCGCAGAGGCGCAAGTGCAGAAGCGCTCCTACGCCCGCAAAAGTGCTTTTCCTTGGCTTAAGTGAAAGCCACACCTGCGATGG
Organism: Nicotiana otophora; assembly: GCA_000715115.1. NCBI lineage: Eukaryota > Viridiplantae > Streptophyta > Magnoliopsida > Solanales > Solanaceae > Nicotiana > Nicotiana otophora. The sequence goes on from AWOL01S0000735.1 coordinate 135,999, forward strand.
ATTTTCCGCAGGTGTGGAGCCGCAGAAGCGGCTATTGGTCCGCAGATACGGAATCACTGGGCAGAAAAGGGGCAGATCGAGGGTTTTGTCCCATTTTTATCTTTTAAGTTAGAGACCTCAATTTTGGGAGATTTTGGAAGAGATTTTCAGGGAGTTGATCGGGGTAAGTGATTTTGACTCGTATTTGACTATTATACATGAATCTATCATTATTGTTATCATTTAATTAGTGCTGTGAGTTGGAAAATTTTGGGGATTTTGTGAAAACTTTCTAAGCTATAATTTGAGGATTTGAAGGTTATGGGTGGACTCGTTATTTAGTTTGGTCGGTCCCGAGACGCGAGCCCGGGGTTGAATTTTTGAGTTGACTTTTTGATTTTCCTTAAAGATTGTATCTTTATTATCCGAAATAGTTTCTTATGATTTTTATTTATGGTATAAAGTTATTTTAGCTAGATTCGAGCCGTTTGGAGTTGAATATTCGCGGAAAAGGCTTAGTAGTGGATTGAGTTAGCTTGTTTGAGGTAAATATCTCGCCTAACTTTGTGTGGGGAGAACTACTCCTTAGAATTTGGGCTGATTATGCTATTTGTGGTATGTGAAAGCCGTGTACGCAAGGTGACAAGTGGGTACATGGGCTATATGTGGTATTTGACAGGTTTAGACTATTTGGACTATTTTCTTGCCTTTAATTGAATTGTCATAGCATGTTATATTTTTCATTGTTAGTCTACCCTCAAATGTATTAATCTACCCTCACATGCCTTATTTGACATTGTTAACACTTGTTCCACCTCTTACTTGTTATTTGCTCTTATATGTTTTAGTTGAAGTTATTGTCTTCCTTATTGTCTTGTTACTTCTTTAATTGTTGAATTTTTTACTTGAAGTTATTGTTTTTATGGAATATATTCGTGTTGAGTTATTGGGTTGAAGTTATAAAAGTCGTGATCACTTTGAGGTAAAGTTGTTAATTGTTGAGATGTCGTTCTTGTTGATCTATTCACCATTATTTTATTATTATTGAGATTCGTGTACATATTGTGGTTGAGCCATGGGTAACTTGTTGTGAAAACATTGGTATTGTTGCTTCATTTGGCAAGATGTGGCATATGGGCACTTATGGTGCGAGTTATTATTATATTGTGATATTGATGCACATGTGACGGTATAAGGATAGGGGTTAATATGCATGCGATGGCATAAGATGGGATTTATGTGTGTGTTGCTAGTAAGGAAATTACTTGAAGCCACACGGCGATATAAAGTGGGCTAAAGTGCGTATAGCTATTTCGGGAAAACTGTTTCAAAACTATCTAAATGTAAGGCTCACGCGGCGCTATAAGAAAAGATTGTGATTGAATTTTGAATATCTTTCATTTACTTCACTTGTATTTGCCCGCATTATTTTCTTGATGTTCTTATTATGTTTTTCTTTCATGTTGCATTTATTGCTTTAAATTCAGTTATAGTCTATCTTGTTGTATTTCCTTATTGCCTCATTTTTCTCATTCCCATTCCTAGACTATATTATACTTGTTCAGTTTTTTTTCATATCCTAGTAGGTGTCTTGACCTGGCCTCGTCATAACTCTACCGAGGTTAGGCTTGATACTTACCGGATATCATTGTGGTTCATACTACACTCCTGCACATCGTTTTGTGAAGATCCAGGTACCTCATATCAGTCTAGGCATCAGTGATTTGGCTATTCATCTCAGAGACTTCAAGGTATACATGCTCGGCGTTCGCAGGCCTCGGAGTCACCCTCTGTCCTTATTTTTCTATTGCATACTCTTTGTTTAGATAGTGATATATTAGGGATGTTTTAGTATATTCATGTAGAGCATATGGCTCAGTCTCACAAGATTTTGGGAGTTATTGTCAGCAGTATTGTTGAGTTCTCTATGATAGCTCGTTGGTTTAATTTGAAGTTCTATTATTATTTTCGTTATTTCTCCATGCATGTTTGGTTTACCTAATTTTAGAGATTAGGTACCATCAGGACATTCTATAGTGGGAGATTGGGATCATGACACAAAGTGCCCATATTTATGGCATAACTTGCATATAGATTGGCTTCTAGTCATAGTTGATTTTCTATTCAATCAACAATCTTTTTTCATTCCTGAAAAACACTCTACCAAGCAACTTTATATCCACCTCCACCTCTATAAGCAGTCCTACCTTCTTCTTAGTATTCTAGTTTATCATTAGAGGTTTTTCAATTAAGCTACCAATCTTAAGTAACCCCTATGGACTCTAATACTTAAAGTCCAATTCAGACAACTTCGCTCATATTGGTACTGTGTAGAGTTTCTCCCTTGTGAACTCCATGTCTGTATTCCAAGCCTTAACAATAAACGAATTGTTGTCAAAGTGATAATCCCTCATTGCTTCATAATTCCCTGTTTCAGAATCAAATTGAACCAATACTATTCTATTCTTTCATCATCGACATCTTATTTATCTCAAACTTTCCCTACTCTCGTTATATGTAACCATTCAAAATAGTGAAATGAGTTTGAACCCCCAACAGATAACACACAATAGCATTCTTCCAATACTCTATTTCTCAGCTTATATCATCTATGTCAATTCACAAATAGAAGACTCACCAATTATATTTGGAGACACAAATTCCAGTTTGAAACAAACACTAGAGATCTTCGAGATATAAAAAAAAAAGCAAATTGAGGGCTTTTTATTTGGTTCAATGTTTTCCTCTACTTTATTGGCCCATGACATTTTGCTCTTACTGCTCGATGTCTGTGTCATCTCCTTCTATTCCTTTTGTGGCGGTGTCTTTATTGTTTCATAAATGTCTGTTATTACTGTTTCATCAATTTCTCTTGGCATTGTTCCATATAGACCTTGATTTGTTCATAGAGCCATTTTTGATTGATTTCCTTTCTTGTTCTGTTGAGCTATGCCATAAGCGGCAGATTCATGAGCTATTATTGCCTTCAACGAAGGGTTTCTAACTCTCCTTCCCATGAATGACGTATGTTATGCTAACATGCACCAAGAGAAGTCCAGACCCTTTCTCTGATTTTTTTTATATTTTTTTAATAATTAATTACAACATTATTGGAGTTCTTTTTTAAAAAACTTATTTCGGTTAAGGGGTTGGGTTGTGAATGGGTTGGGTCTAAGTATATATGTGAAGCAATAAATTAATGCCATTTATTTAGTAAAAAAGTTCAAATATTCCACATCAGCTTCCGTTAAAAGGAGGGGCAGTTTTAGACTCAAATTTAACGTTAAGGGCAAGTATGATCTAATCTGTGGAATGAGGGCAGTATTAAGCCATTTTCAATACGTTGAGGGTATTTTTGACCCTTTATTTGATCATGTCTTCGCATATCCTATAAATCTATAATTATTAAATCGTAGTTAATTAATATATTTCATCTTAATTCATTAGTTAACCAAGGTTAATTAGCATGTGTATTGGCAAGTTTTTACTAGATATACAAAGTATATGTCTATTTACTTAAGAAACATTTATTGATTATGGATTATTCCACCTATTATTTTAAAAGTATGGGTGGATGTTCATATTCTTTGTGATACCCTCGTAAAAGTATATCTTTTATCCAATTCTCGCCTTCGCTAAATCTTCAAAGAAACATATCATATTTTGCAAGAAAGAGATGCAATATGTCATTTACCGTCCCGGAGTTAAAGAACTTTTTTTGGTTAATTGTTTCAGGAGTTCATCTAATGGATCGATCAATAAGCAGATGTGGAAAAAAAATCCCCACTCTTGATCGGATTTAAGGGGGGCTAAAAAGGCAAAGAAGAAAAATAGGATACTGATATGGAATAGCTAAAGCAGAAATTAATCCAAATTAAAGAAAGATGACACGTGTGAAAAAAAAGCTGAAAATTTGTAATATTCCGATAAAAACTAATATCCTCGATCATCAGTCATCACCAAGTTGAACCCTTCACACAACTCCCACTATTAATTTTTTTATTTATTTAAATAAAACATGTAATTTTTGTCCTACATGTCTTTATATGAGCAAGCCAAGTGTACACTTGACATAATTCTTCTTTGCGTAGAGGAAGACATATTAAACAGATATGCATGTAATGTAAAGTGAATTTGCTTAACAAATTGGTGTGCTAAATTTAAGGGAGTATCTTTGAAGCTACGTAACAGTTATTTTAACCCAACTGATCCCATAACAATATTTCCTTAAATTTCTCTAACCAAATGTCATAGAGTATGTTTCATGGTTCTGCTGGTTTGGGGCAACTTACTTTATATATACTTGGCTCTAAACGATGCACTTCTCTTACTGATTATTTATGAAAAATATCAGTTCTTTAATTTGTTGCTTAGAAAGATTTAAAATTAAAATAATTAACACAATGGATTTGCACACGAAGGTTTAGGTTATCCCAGGTCATAATACCAATTGTAAACTAGCTTAGGATGACTAGCTTGCATAGGGGGAGATAATATTAAAAGTGAGGTAAATTTGTGATTATGTTTCTTAGCACGAGCTTTAACATCAAAGAAACAACGAACTGTAAGACACAATCCGAAAAGTCGAACTAAAAGAGTTACTATGTTAACTAAACAGCAGAATTGTTACAACAGTCTCTTGATCTCCATCCATTAAATTAAATAACAAACTAAAAATCGAATTTTAATAAACCCCTCTAATATTGTTCCCAAAATATATTCAGTCCTAAATAGTATATTCCAACATTCATATGTTGCTTGATTAGTTCAATTAGTTATGCCTTTTCTCTAAACTTGCTTCTCCCGTGGATATTTCTTTTATATATGTAAAAAGCATATATTTTTGTTACATAAATCATGCCCCCCAAAAAAGGCATACAGCCACCAGTTGGATCATATCGTCATCTGAAAAAAACAAAGCTGTTTCTAAGAAGCCACGTCCTCTCAGCCCCATATTAGCCTTAAACATAGCAAACATATTGCATAAGCTTTTCTTTCATTCATGAATGCATAAAACTTATAATCATCACAAAAACAAAAGGGGATAACGTACGATATAATCCTTAAAACTGTCTTTCTTGTAAGTGGGCTTTAAAAAGGGTGGTTTACTATTCAAGCAAGAAAGACAACCTCGGACTTGGCTCTTTTTGGTAGCCCCTCTCTAATTATATATTATCTCCTTTGCTTATAAGTTTTTATAAGGAAATAAAGCACTTGCTTAATTGGGTCTCAAATATATGGAAGTAGCTTTCTGGAGCTGGTCTTTCTTCATAGCCTAAAGAATACATATCCAATTACTCTAGACTTGATGATGATGGCAGATGATAGAACTTGCGGTATAAACTATTAAAGGTTCGTTTAGTTTACTTACATGAATGACGTTTTCCTTTGTTGTATGAGGAAATTGATCTAAATTTCTATTTATTGATGCTTATGCGATATATTAAGTAATCCGAAATTCGTTTGACAAATTATTGAGATATATTCTTAACAATTGGGACTTAATGCGCTTTCAAAATCAGCAATAGTACCAACTCTGAAAAGTTTAATTATTGTAACTGCTTTATGTTGTTTGGGAAAGAAACAAGGGTTTCGAATATATATATATATATATATGCACTTTTTACTTGGAATAAGATTTATTCTATTCATGTAGGTCTTCTTACGTGCTTTAGTTTCACTGTCTAAAACAAGTTTTAGTTTCCATATGCACACCTCATGGTACGTAACATGAATTTTGCTAATTTCATATTTAAGTTTACACAAATTAAATTCACGGCTCTTATCCCTAACTAATTAATATTTCCCTAGCTTATATTTCTCATTTTTTTTCCTTTTAGAATTTTCTTATTACTATAATCAAAATAACATGTGCTATTTTATGTTCCAGGTAAGAAAAAAATGACGACAGACACACAAAAAAGCTTAAATGTGAACGAAGAATATCTTGGGGCATTAAGAACAAAATCTTATGGCGAATTCTTTACAAAAGCTCAGTTACTAGTAAACGAACCAACATCTCCTTCTCAATTATCCCACAATACATTCTCAGAAATCCTCCTTGAGCCACGTCAAGAGACTATAACAACCATTCTTGAATCAGCTATTTTTCCAGCCAAAAAATATGATCTCAAATCCCTTCTTTCCAATTACTTCAATGTAAGTGCAGAAGCATCAAAATTCTGCATCCACATCCTTAAAAGCATTAACCAAGTCCAATCTGACTATGGTTTCGTCCAACAAGTCCTTGACTCGATCGATAATTGTTCAAATGGTGACCAATTTGGTTACCTAGTGCTCGAGCTTCGATATTTTATTATCCACAACAACCCCTTTTCCGAACTCAAAAAACAAGATTTCACGCGACTTAATGATGAATATTCATTGGTGTTGCAACATTTGAAATCCAAGAAGAAAAGGATTGCTAGGAAAATCAAATTGATCAAATGTGTCAATAAGACTTCTGGGGTATGTGTGACAGCAGCTTGTGGACTAGTTGTTGTGGCAGCTTTAGTACTAGCAGCACATACTCTTGCTGCAATTGTGATGGGGCCAGCAATTTTAAGCCTACCCTTAAAGCCATTAAAGAAGAAAATTATGAATATTCGATTCTTGAAATGTGGATTTCTAAGGAAAGTTGGAGAACAACTTGATGTAGCAGCCAAAGGTACTTATATTTTGAACATGGATTTTGACACAATGAGTAGGCTCGTGGCTCGACTTCATAACGAGATTGATCATAATAAGGCAATGATTCAATTGTGTTTGGATAGAAGGGAAGATAGGTTTTCCTTGGAAGTGTTGAAGGAGTTGAAGAAGAGTAATATTGGGTTCAGGAAACAAGTGGAAGAGCTTGAAGAACATGTTTACTTGTGTCTTTTAACGATCAATCGTGCTAGAGCTTTGGTCATTAAGGAAATTGCAAAATCATATGAGAGCAAATTAAAATGAAGGTAGTTGCTAAGGAAAGGCTTGTGCTATATAGGATGATCATCTATTCTTTGATTTAATATGTAAATACTAGTATGATTTATTCATGTAAATAACTTCTTGAATGAAAAATTGAGGGCTTTCTATTTGTTTCTAAGTTCTAAGCCTGATGGCTCTTTTTTTAATTATATATATTTAATTAATCATCTGGTATCCGATACTAAGGAGAAGATACTCTCTATTAGGAATTTTTTTATTCCTAGAGCTTGAATACGAAACATCCAATTAATGGTAGAGAGATTGTCCATCCCACCATACTCCATGGGAGCTTCAAAGAAGGGATCAAGCTGTCACGTTGGGCCTCACTGATTCTTCATAGTTGTATGGGCTCCGGGCGTTCCATTAGAACCATTACTGCTATTGGATTGATATATTGATATGGTAAAATTTTCACTTGGCATCAAGTTTTGCGCCACCCATTGAATTTGTACCTAGTTTAAAAAAAAAAGTTTATCCGATACCCAATTTTTGGGTAACTTCATATACATACACTTTCTCTTCTTCGTTGTTGCTTTCTTCTTTTTTGTGCTTAGGGTTTCTTCTTCTTCTTAGTTGTAAAATGAGCTTATTGTCACGACCCAAAATCCAATATAGGTTGTGATGGCGCCTAACGCCGCCGTCAGGCAAGCCAACGTTGATTTATCAATTTATTTATTCAATTTATTATTTTCGAAATCATAATCTCCATTACTTAAATAGTATAAAAGGGAATTTACAGAGAAAAATGATAATAACTACGTGAACTACAATAACGAATAACCTGTAGGAACCTCCAAAATCTGGTGTCACAAGTGCATGAGCATTTTTTAAGGAGTACAATAATAATACAATAATTGTCCCGAATGTAACACTACTAAAAAATCTGGTTTTAGCGACGGACAAATTCTGTAGCTAAACAGAAATATCCGTCGCTAATCTCATTTAGCGACAGATTATCAAGAAATTCTGCTAGCTACGAGCGATTTAGCGATAGATTAGCGACGACGTTCGTAGCTAATTCCAGATTTTTTTGTAGTGTAATAAGACAGAATAAAATAAACAGTACAATGGAGACTCGGTGGACTGCGATGCGTAGCCTGGAATGCAGCTCACATAAAGTCTCCTCAACAGGTGCGCCTACGCACCAAGGTGATCATCAAATGAACATGTCAGATCCTGCACATTTAGTACAGAAGTGCAATATGAGTACGTAAATCAACGCGTACCCAGTGCGTATCTAGCCTAACGCTGAAGAATTAGTGACGAGGGGTCGATATCTACACTCACTAAAGGTCCAATAAAATAATATAATAAAACATGAGCAGATATAAAGCGTACGACAATGATGGGATAAATCTGTAAGTTACGTAATCTTCCAATTACTTCTTTTAAAGTACGAATTTCTAAATCTTGTACGCTACCCTAACAGCTCAGAAAAATGTCAAGTGTCATTATCAAATAAATAAGGAATACCATATAAAATGTCGGGCATCAGTGGAAAGATTAGCTCGTGCATATTCAATCTACTAGCGATATAACGCACGATTCTGTCGAGGTCGTTCGGCCCGATCCGGAATAATGTGTACACAGCCGAGGGTTGTGCGGCACAAATCATAGATGCATCTATGTACTGTCAAGGCGTTCGGCCCGCTCCACAAGATAAGGAAGGAAGTTACCGAATTACGAGACACATGTTTACAATATAGCACATGAGCATAAAATGAATATAATCTTTACCATTTCTCAAATATCTCGCCCACAACTCAAAGTGTTAAGGCTTGGTCTAGTGTACATATATTTATTTCTAAATCAATTTCAATTATAACTTTAATTAATTAAGCCAGCAGAATGAGTTCAAATAATTCGATTATTACATGATACAGTCCTAAGTCTACCCTGACATAAATATGTTTTAGCTACGTACGGACGCTCGTCACCTCGAGCGTACGTAGCCCCCACAACTAGTTGCACGTAATAATAAATTTTATTTAGGGATGGTTTCCCCCTCACAAGGTTAGACAGGAGACTTGCCTCGCTCCGAAGTTTCATAACCTGCTCCCACGCCACTCAAACACCTCAACCTGATGCTCGTCTATTCAAAAATAGTCAAACAAATGTGCAAATCTATAAATACATACTCTATTACCCATAATTAATCAATTAATAACAATCTCCAATTCCGCTCGAAAAGTCGATAAAGTCAACCCTCGGGACCACATGCCTGAATTGCGAAAATTTTTTAAGATAAACCTTACCCATAACACCACGAACTCAAATATATAATTTATTTCTAATTCCATGTCCAATTTCGTGGTCAAAATCCAAAAATACCAATTTTTAGGTTTTCTACTAAAATTTCAAATTTTTACTAATTTCCATGCTTAAATCCACATATGATCCATGTATTTAACAAATCACTTACCCCATAATACATGATGAAGATGGCACTCCAAAATCGGCTCTCATGGACGAAATGAAGTGGAAATGAGCCAAACCCTCATTTTAAAAACCACACTGCCCAGCCCGATCTTTGCACCTGCGGCCACACAGTCGCACCTGCGACTCCGTACCTCCGGACAATCCCATCGCATGTGCGATTTCCTCTAAGGCCAGGCAAATCCGCATCTGCGGACACATCTCACGCTTATGCGCGACCACTTCTGCAGTCCATCTCCCGTTCTTGCGCTCTCGCACGTGCAGAAGTCGTCCACTTCTATGACCCCAGCTGCCCAGCTCGCATTCGCTTAGGCGGGCCGCAAGCACTTCTGCGCTCGCGCACCTATGCGCCAATGGCCGCTTCTGCGGCCCAAGCCTTCTTGGCCGACCTCCCATTCTGCCTTTCTTCTCCGCATCTGCGGCTTCACAGGTGCGGACATATCCTCGCACTTGCGCTCCTAGATTTCCCCCACGAATATCGAACCTACGATTGCATCCTCACACCTGCGTGACTGCACATGCGGCTACTCCTTCCGCAGGTGCGATTGCACCAGATTTCAGCAGCAACAGCAGGTCCTCAAATTCCAAGCTCGGTCCGTTTTCGATCCAGTCCGCACCCGGGGCCCCCCAGGACCCCGTCCAAACATACCAACACATCCTGAAACATGACACGCACCTAGTCGAGGCCTAAAATCACGCCAAACAACATCGAAACTACGAATCAATGATCGAGATCCTTCTTTAAACTTTTCAAACTTTCAAACTTCGATGAACGCGTCTCATTCAAATCAAAGCATTTCGGAATGACGCCAAACTTTGCGCACAAGTCAAAAATCATGATACGAACCTATTCCAGGGCTCGGAATCCCAAATGAACATCGATAACATTAAAACTCACTCCAAACCAAACTTAAGAAATTCTTAAACTTTTAAAATGCTAATTTTCTATCATAAATGTTGAAATGCTTTCGAGTTATCCGATACTCAACCCGAACATATACCCAAGTCCGAAATCATCATACAAACCTATTGGAACCTTCCGATCCCGGTGTTGAGGTTGTTTACTCAAAAAACAAACCTTAGTCAATTCTCCCGAAATTCAATTCCGACCACACGTACAAGTCATAATACCTGAAGTGAAGCTACTCAAACCGCCAAACGACGCGCTAGATCTCAAATGACCGGTCGGGTTACACTTGTTAAATTTGTTTTTTTATAATTTGATGATTGAGTTTTGTTCTTTATGATTTTTAAAAGTTATGTTTCAAATTTGAGCTCATTTGAAGTAGTTTTTGACGTTGAATCGTGTGTTGGATTATTGAAATTCAAAGAACAAGTTTATGTTTCAGAACTTAAGGTTCGAAATCTGAAGTTGCATTGAAAAGATTTAACTACTTAAGATTCAAATTTTTGAAGTTGCATTTGAAAGATAGAAGAACTTCATATTTAATTTCTGAAGTTGCATTGAAGAGATTAAACTACTAATTAAGATTTGTATTTCTGAAGTTGTATTTGAAATATAGAAGAACTCCATATTTGATTTTTAAAGTTATATTTAAAAGATTGAACTACTTCATATCCGAGCGGGTACACTTTACAAAAATTTGTGCAATAAGGGTATAACTTCAATGGTGGCTCCAAAAATGAATTTAAATGCTCTGTTGATATGTCAATTGTCAAGTTTCAACCATAAGTATTTCCATCTTATAGGAATTTTCATACAGAAACAACAACGACAACAACAACAACCCAGTAAAATCCCACAAGTGGGTTCTGGGGAAGGTAAAGTGTACACAGACCTTACCCCTACCCCGAAGAGATAGAGAAGTTATTTTCGGGAGACCCTCGACTCAGATAAAATAGATCCGTAACAACAACAGAAACCAGAAAAGTAGTATCAGCATCGTAAAATACAGCAAATAAATGGAAAGGCCAAAATGTGAAAGATAGAAAAAATGTGAAACATAATAAACACTGCTAACAGTCCTAGACAAAACACTATCAGACTAGCCAGCGTAGCGAGGAGAAATGCTCGACTACCCCTAACCTACAACCCTAATGCTCGACCTCCACACCTTTCTATCAAGGGCCATGTCCTCAGAAATTTGAAGTCGTGCCATGTCCTGCCTAATCATCTCGCCCCAATACTTCTTAGGCCGCCCTCTACCTCTTCTCGTACCTACCAGAGCCAACCGCTCACACCTCCTAACCGAAGCATCTAGGCTCCTCCTTCGCACGTGCCTGAACCATCTAAGCCTCGCTTCCCGTATCTTGTCATCCACGGGAGCCATGCGCACCCTCTCCCGAATATCCTCATTCCTAATCTTATCCATCCTAGCGTACCCGCACATTCATCTCAACATCCTCATTTCTATTACTTTCATCTTCTGGGTATGTGAAATCTTGACTGGCCAACACTCAGCCCCAAACAACATGGCCAGTCTAACCACCGCTCTGAACTTACCTTTAAGTTTCGGTGGCATATTCTTGGCACACAGGACTCCAGACACTAACCTCCATTTCATCCACCCCACCCCGATACGGTGCATGCCATCCCCATCAATCTCCCCATCTCCCTGGATAATAGACCCTAGGTACTTGAAACTCTCTCTTTTAGGGATGACTTGTGAGTCAAGCCTCACTTCCACATCAGCTTCCCCCGACACGTCGCTGAAGTTACACTCCAAATATTTTGTCTTGGTCCTACTCAACTTGAAACCTTTAGACTCCAGGGCCTGCCTCCATACCTCCAGTTTCTTTTAACGCTGCCTCGCGTCTCATCAATTAGAACTATATCATCAGTGAACAGCATACACCAAGGTACCTCCCCTTGAATATGGTGAGTCAGTTCGTCCATCGCCAGGACAAATAATAATAGGCTGAGCGCAGATCCTTGGTGTAATACCATAACCACCGAAAAATGCTCTGAGTCACCTCCCACAGTCCTAACCTGAGTCTTAGCTCTATCATACATATCTTTAATTGCCCTAATATAAGCTACCGGTACACCTTTCACCTCCAGGCAACTCCAAAGTACGTCCCTAGGGACATTGTCATACGCCTTCTCTAGGTCAATAAATAACATGTGCAAGTCCCTCTTCCTATATATGTATTATTCCACCAACCTCCCAATTAGGTGGATAGCTTTCGTAGTAGAACGACTCGGCATGAACCTGAACTGATTCTCTGATATAGACATCGATCTCCTTACTCTCCCTTCCACCACCCTCTTCCAAACTTTTATGGTATAACTCAGTAACTTGATACCCCTATAGTTGTTATAATTCTGGATATCACCTTTGTTCTTGTACAACGGAATCATCGTACTCCACTTCCACTTATCTGGCATCCTCTTCGTCCTGAAAATAACATTAAACAGCCCAGTCAGCCACTCCAAGCCTGCTCTACCCATATACCTCTAAAATTTTACTGAGATCTCGTCTGGTCTGGTCGCTTTGCCATGACTCATCTTACGCATCACTCCCATGATCTCCTCAACCTTAATACGCCTACAGTACCTAAAGTCTTGGTGACTCTCGGAGTGCCTCAATCCCCCGAACATGATGTTTCTGTCCCCCTCTTCGTTCAGTAGTTTATGAAAGTACGCCTGCCATCTTTGCTTAATCTGGGCCTCTTCCATCAATATACGACCTTCCTCGTCTTTGATGCACCTAACTTGATCCAGGTCACGAGCCTTCCTCTCTCTCGATCTAGCCAACCGAAATAGCTTCTTGTCCCCACCTTTGGCCCCCAGTTCCTCATACAGCCGACCAAACGCAATAGTCTTAGCCTTTGTGACCGCTAATTTCGCCTCCCTCCTAGCTTCCTTATATCTCTCTCTGTTCTCTCTCATCTGCTCCTCATCGGTGCTCTCCACTAACTTAATGTATATCGCTTTCTTTGCTTCCACTTTACCCTGGACCACGTTATTCCACCACCAGTCGCCTCGGTGCCCGTCAAAGTAGCCCTTCGAGATCCCTAACACCTTCCTTGCCATCTCTCTTATACAGTTCGTTGTCGTCGTCCACATAATGCTAGCATCCTCACCACACTTCCAGGACCCCATAGCTATTAATCGCCTCTCCAACTCCTGCGCATCTTCACTGTTGGATTTTGCTAGAGCTTTTGAGTTGGTGATTGTGAACTCTATTTTTTCGAAGAGGGAGGAGCATTTGATTACTTTCCGGAGTATGGTGGCTAAGACTCAGATTGATTATCTCCTCCTCAGGAGGTGTGCGAGGATTGTAAGGTGATCCCGAGTGAGAACCTCTCGACACAACATAGGCTCTTGGTGATGAACGCCGGTATGTTGATAAAGAGGAAGAAGAGGTCTGTACGGTGTCAACTGAGAATCAAGCTGGGAGTTTTGACTAAGGACAATGCGCAAGAGTTGGATTATTTACGTAATTTAAGATAATGTGCTCATAGGTAACAAGTTCTGAAAATTATATTACAATGTGGAAATTAATCCTAATGTTTAGATACCGGAGAGCATATTGTAGCTACTCTTAATTGTGATAGGATGACAAATTTCGCTTTAATGGGAAATTCCCAATTTTTTAAGACAAAAATAAATATAAGTACTTGTAATCAAATATAAAGACAATCGGTCATACTATTTTCATTCATACTAGAACCACGAATTGGGTGAATGGCCAAATAATTTTGTAATTCCTTATGAGGGGAGAAATGGAGAAAATTTGAATCAGAGAGTTAAAGTTTTGTTATGGAATACTATATTACGGTGGATGTCCATAACTCCTAAAGGAGTAATACCCACTCTTCTTCATTTTCTCCATAACTCTCACTACTCCAATACTTATGGTTGTAACTCTCATACCTCCATAACCTCCCGCATGATCTTCTTCCATGATCTCAAATGTTTAATGTCATATTTATGGCATTCTTTTGCATACTTCTATATAATACTATAAATAGAGGATGAGAAGTGATATTCTGCACATTTGAGAAATACTTGATGAAATAAGAAAGTTCTCTCTTTTTTCTCTACATCTCTTATTTATCTTATTGCATCGTATTGTTACTTTGAGCTTAATTTCTTAACAAATTTGTCTTTATTGAAAATCTGAAGAAAAAAAATCCTTTCGTAAGAAGTAAGAAAAAACCTATCATAAAAAAAAAAAAAAAAAAAAAACCTATCATATTACTAAAAACTTAGAGAAAAGGCATAAGTACCATCATGATGTATACCCTAATTTTCAACTACACACTTTATCTTGGAGGGGATGAGGGGCCCCTAATACCCCTTTCGAACTATTTTAGAGTAAATTTATTTGCACCCTAAAGGCTTGTGTGGCAAAGTGTGTGTATTGCATTCTCCTTGAAAGATTGAGAAGCAAAAATTATATCGTATTTTCTAGAAAAAAATATTTTCCTATTTTTTTCATTTAAATATATAATTCTTACTTTATATTTTTCTTTTTTTTCATTTACTTCATTTCTTTTTTTCTCTACTTCATGTCTTCACCATCCCATCGAACAACATTACTCGCCAACGACTTTTTCTCATCTTTCTTCTTCTTTTTATCATGCTAATCTTCTTTCTCTTTCTCTTTCTTTCACACACAATCAATTTTTAGAAAGATTTATTCATATGCAAAGCAATACAGACACCCAGATTTTGGGAAAAATCTATTACCGAAAAGTTTTTTTCATGCGGGAGTGGAGTCATTGAAATTTTAACCGAAAAAGCCTTCTTCTAACCCAACAGATACACATATACGCATATCACTTACCTTTTAATTATAACAATAACTACTTTTAATCCACCCACAATTACTAGTCAGATTCATCATAAAAAACTCCTCCATCACAATAGCCATTTAAAGTTAGTCTAGCATAACAGTAGAAAAGGGAAAAAGGTAGATTAGCGGCTAATTGATGAATATGGATGAATCTTTATTCACGCTGATTGGTAGTAACATGAGTAATGAAGAAGAGAAAAGAGAAAAAAAATAAAATAAAAAACTAAAAAAAAATGAAATAAAAAAAACCAAAAATCTATACTAGAGGGTGGTAACAAGATAAATTAAAGAAACAAGAACAATCCGATGAATTTTAATTTTTGAAATTGGTGGAGAATATTAGGGTTCAAAATTAGTTTTTTGTCCGTGAAGTCTGAAATTGGGTTTAATAGGGGAAAAGTAGTGAAAGGATAGAAGAAGAAGATGAGAAATCAGTGAAAAATAAAATTTAAGTGGAAATTACATATGTCAAGCGCGTGTTATTCACCCCTCTTCATAGGATTAGTTATGATGTTTTTGGGGGATAATAATTATACTTCTAAATAGTTCAACGAGATAATAAAACTGGCGCAAAGATAAAAAATATAGTTTAAAATTCGGATATATGTCTGGGGGTACTTAGAACTTTTCCTAAAAGCTTATGGTAAAAATGGATACCAATTTAGTATTTATTTCTTCCATTGGTAAATTGTTGGTCGATAATTGTTTAAACCATTTTTAATGGGAAACTACTAACTATGTCCATTTATAACTAGCTTATTATAAAAATTGGCCAATTCATAAAATATTACTAACATTAGCCAATTAGCTATTTGTAGTAAAAAAAAATAGGTCAAATGTTTGCCTTTTTTTTAATGAGTATTATTAAAATAGATTGGGTACATCTTAAGAAGCTTGAATCTCAGTTTTTGAATGGTTTAATGGAGTTTTGAGGTGGTTTGAATTGAAAATTCGAAGTAGAAGATGAACATGAAAAAAATTGATATGTATATCACACTATGTATCATATGTGTATCATATTTGTATCAAATATGTATCACATGTATATCCATGTATACATGTTGTATAGGGTGAAATATGATATTACACGTGGTCATCTAAAGGAAAGACACATGGAATCCAAGTCGGGGATGGCCGAAGACCGAACATAGTCATTCCGCTTGTCACCGGAAGGGATAATGTTCATAAAGGTATATTAAATGTTCTACGCCCGGTAGCATTTATTAAGAAATATTCTGCAGCATTAAGAGTGACGGCCCGTTACAGAGAATTTGGCATTTGTGTTCACCGTTACATCTTCATCAATGACCCACATTATTGACATTAAAGGAGGGCTCGATCTTAGGACCTCCTTCTCTAGACACAGCTATAAATAGTGAGTCAAATTATCATTGTAAAGGAGACGAATTTTCTGGAAGAATATACACTATATTCTATATAAAGCTTAATACAATCTTACTTTTTCGCTTTTTGATATCATCATTGCTATGCCCGGAAATTTTATTCCGGAACTATCATCTCTGTTGTTTTATCTACATTTTAAGGCTAAGTATTGTATATTTTTTCAATTATTACATTATTTTAGGATCAAGTTAATTCACTTGTCTAGAAACCACGTATAAATTTAACTGTACCATTTTACGGGTAAATAGTTTGGCGCCCACCGTGGGGCCTAAACAGTCGTGTAATTAAATTGATCCTTGCCTTTTTTACTAACGTGATTTGATTATTTTGTCTTATAAAAAATCACAAAAAATGGCAAATAACACTGTTAACAACACGCACAACCCTAAAATTCGAGGGGATCGGCCTCATTTTGAGGATTCAATCAGTGACACCCGCAATGATGGGAATAACGCCACGCCGGTGCATGAAAGGCAGTACCCTCGACAGGTTTGGCAGACAACTCCTGATGATGCTAATGAGGAGCATGTCGTGGATGCGGTGAGGGTCCTGCAAGAGCAACATGCGATCATTCTAGTCCATCTTACGCGACAAGATAAGGTTATGACGGAGCTGAAGCAGGTGCTATCGGGGGCTTCAAATAATACAAACAGAAGAGATCCAATTCCTCTTGGTGTTCCCGCAAACTAAACAATACAGAGAGTCGACAACAATACTCCCAGGGGTGAAGTTGGCTCTGACGGGGCTGGGGGCAGATCCGATCTCAACAATAAGAATGACCCATTCAAGAACGAACTTTTATGATTTATGAGGGAAGTAAACGCCCGCATGGACTAAATTCCGGGCGCGCCACCAGTATTGAAAGGACCAGACTCGAAGAAGTATACTCAATTGCCGTACAAGCCGAGTGCGGCACCAGAACTAATCTCATAGCGGTTCAAAATACCTAAAGTGTCGAAGTATGAGGGGACTTCAGACCCACAAGAGCATATTACCACCTACACAATGGCGGTAAAACGAAATGATTTAGCTCCTCACGAAATTGAATTCGTGTTGCTAAAGAAATTTGGAGAAACTCTCACGAGGGAAGCTCTAACGTGGTATTCATTATTACCCGAGCATTCCATAGATTTCTTTGAGATGCTCGCGGATTCTTTCATCAAGGCTTATGCCGGGGCCAGAAAAGTACAAGCCCGGAAGTACGACATATTCAGAATAGCACAGAGAGAATCCGAATTATTACGAGAGTTCGTTACCCGATTCCCAAAATAAAGAATGTTGCTCCCGGCTGCCCCGGATGAATGGGCAGCTGAAGCATTCACCAAAGGATTGAATCTGAGAAGCTCAGACACTTCCCGGAAGCTGAAAGAGAGCCTGCTTGAGTTTCAGGCAACAACTAAGGCAGCTGTACACAACCAGAACGAGTCAAAGATAAGGATCGAAGATGACCAGGTTGGTTCTACATCATCGGCCAAAGGTCGGGATAAGAGTAGAGAATAATCAAAGGATGACTACGACGCAGAGAGACGGACTTCGAGGGGCCAGGTTTTTGCCTTACGAGCGGACAGAAGGCCGTGGCAAAAACTTTCGGCAGCAAACAACTTCACCGTTGACAAAGGGACCGATCGTGGTCGAAACAATAGATCACTTCAGGATAAAGAGACATCGGGGTCTCGGGAACCTTCTTACCCCAAGTTATCAAAATATAACTTCAACGTCAGTATAATGGAGTTGGTGTCAGCCCTGAGAAACATTAAAGAGGCACGATTCTCTAGACTTATGAGATTCGATTCCAGCCAGAGGGATCCCAACTTATGGTGTGAATACCATGGGACGAACGACCACCAAACAGGGGACTGCCGACACCTCCGGGAAGAGGTGGCAACACTATTGAAGAATGGTCACCTCAGAGAATTCTTGAGTAATCGAGCTAAGAACAATTATGGTCATAACATAGACAACACGGAACCTTTGAAAGTAGGAGAAAAATCCCCACGCCAAACGATCAATATGATATTCGGAGGGAATGAGATTAACGGGGTCACCTTTTTGGCAGCCAAGAAGACGAAAGTATCAATAACTCATAGTAAAAGACTCCGGGAAGACGATATCGCTTTCACGGAGGAGGACGCAGATGGATTGTTGTTGCCACACAACGATGCACTGGTAATTTCTTTAAATGTGTTGGATTTGAAGATTGAACGTGTTCTAGTGGATTCAGGAAGCTCGGCTAATATCATACAACGAAGAGTATTAGAGCAAGCTAAACTCACCGGAAGTATTATTCCGGCAACAAATCCCCTCGCTGGATTCAACCTTGCGAGCGTGATGACCCGGGGAGAGATTTTACTGCTCACTAACGCTGATGGAGTAATGAAAACAACTCTCTTCGAAGTAGTAGATGGTGATATGGAATACAATGTCATCCTGGGAAGGCCATGGTTACACGGGATAAAAGTTGTACCCTCAAAATATCACCAATTGTTGAAGTTTCCAACGCCCGAAGGAATCAAGCAGATAAGAGGTGATCAACCGGCAGTAAGGAAGATGAATACAATTTCAGTTTTCAGTAGCAAAAGCACATAACATAGCAATTATAGGAACCGACACCTATTCCCGAGCTAGAAGAAGTTAGCCCTAGAGTAGAATTGTCAGAACATTATCAGGTGCTAAGATATTTCCAAGTTCCAGAAGAGACGGACTCAACGAAGTCCACGACGGAGGAACTGGAGCAAGTTGCATTGTTCGAAGAATTCCTAGAAAGAGAATTCCACTTGGGGACAGGACTGCACCCAGAGATCAGGTCTGGTTTTATTGAATTACTTAAATTTAATGTCGAATATTTTGCACGGTCACACGAGGATATGACAGGTATCCCGACGGAAGTAGCTATGCACAAGCTGCGTTTGGATCCCAACGTACCTCCGGTAAGACAAAAGAAATGCCCTATTGCCGAGGCTATGAATAAATTCGTCAAAGAAGAGGTAACCCGCTTGCTTAATATCGGTATAATCCGAGAGGTAAGATATCCGGACTGGCTAGCCAAAATAGTAGTAGTTCCTAAGAAGAACAAAAGGCAAATGGCCCGAAGGTTGGAAACTCCATTTTCCCTTCTGTACGGTGCTGAAGCCCTAATCCCGGTGGAAGTGGGTGAACCCACTTTGAGATATTTTTGGGCAGATGAAGAACCGAACAACGAAGCAATGTTAATCAACTTGGAACTACTCGAGGAACGCAAGGACTTTGCGCGTGTAAGAATGGCAGCTCAAAAGCAGAGAATGGAGCGATATTATAATCGAAGAGCCAACCTCCGTTATTTCAAAGTAGGAGATATGGTTATGAGGAAAGTAACCCAAAATACCAGGGATCTCAACACGGAGAAGCTAGGTCCAACATAAGAAGGTCCCTACTGGATTTCAACTATCATTGGGAAAGGTTCATACGAGTTGGAAAACCAGAATGGAGACACGTTGCCTAGCAACTGGAACGTGGAACACCTCAAAAGATATTATTGCTGATGAACATTATTCAAGCGGAAAGTATGTGCTGCACTCTTTTTCCCTTCGTTCAGTTTATGTCCCAATTGGATTTTTCTGGCAAGGTTTTTAATGAGGCAGCGATAGAAAGCATACTACGAAAACATCAACAATAAGACCTTCGATAACAAGTCAAACAAACAAGCTTCCACTCAGAGACGGTTAGATAATCTTTGGTTCGATAGCAAATTCCCATTGGGAAGTTAAGTTTGCTACCGAACAGAGGTTACCCGACCGTTCACGAGCACAAACCACTAGAGAATTGTTAGATATTCTTTCGCTCGATAGCATGGATTCCTAAGGGGAAGTAAGGTATGTTGTTGAGTTAAGGATTATCTAGCAATTCATTGGTGGAATCTTTGAAGACACAATACTTCCAGTGTTCCAATTCGCATTCTTTGCATTCGAACACTGGGGGGAATGATACGAGGATGCAGCAACATTGACTGCCACATCAACCGGGAAACGAAAATTCGAAAACTAAATGCATCATCGAGACCGGGGACTACGCAGCCAGCCCCCTAAAAACAAGTTGTACAAGATAGCCACAAGTAATGGCAATTTCTTAGCATAATAAATGCTTGTGCGCTTTTGAAAATAAAAGGATTAATGCTACGAGTATACGACAACATTGACTGCCACGTCAACCGGGAAACAAAAAGTGGAAACCAAATACATCATCGAGACCGGGGACTGCGCAGCCAGCCCCATAGAAACAAGTTGTACAAGATAGCCACAAGTAATGGCAATTTCTTAGCATAATAAATGTTTGTGTACTTTTGAAAATAGAAGGAATTATATGAAACGAAATCCCTTTAATTTTATCTTGTTTTTATTTGAACGATGAACTAACTTTGACATTTGAAAGTTAAACAAGTACTTCAAATATTAGTGCCGTAATGAATAGAAGACGTCCTCTTCAAGAGTACCGTAAACATAAGAAGGCCCTCTTTTATGAAAATCCTCACGTTAAAGGGTTGGTTTCAGAAGCATTTGTGTCAGGAATCAAAATGCCTTCGAGGAAAAATGCACCTGAAGACATACACGAAAGGACGCAAAAAGTAAACTTGTACAAATACTTATAGAAATACTTACGTAAAGCGGATAATGCTCGGAACCAAAGTGCTTCGAGGAAAATACATCTGAGGCTACACATAGTAAAGCACGAATAGAAAAACCTGCACAAAATTCTTAAGAAAATGCAAATGTTAAAGACTTGCATGGATATTCAAACGAAAGTACGACTCAAATAATACCTGAGCAAAAATATGTCTTTATTTACAAGAACGTGCCAAAACGGTAAAAGTACAAAATAGGAAAAAGAAAAGAAAAGCTAAACTGCAGTGTCTCCGAAACTAGGAGGAAGAGAAGTGTCTGCATCCCCGAGAGAGGTAGGTGGGTCCACCGATGGCTCAACATTTTCATCAGTTTGGCCTTCAGCATCATCATCTTCCAATTCTACTTCAATTCCCGAAAACTCGAAACCCAAACTAGAAGGGACAAGTACATCAGACCTCGATGGGATTCCACTTTTAGCAGCTAACTCAAGTTCGTGTGCCTTAGCAATTTCGGCATCAAAGTCAATGACACCAGCTTTGGCCTCTTCCAAGGTTTTTCTCCTCATATTGTACATGGCGTAAGTGTTTTCCACAACGAGGGAAGCCTCTCGGAGCTTGAGTTCTTCTTTGAGTTGGGTTACCTCAACAGAAAGGTTTTCCCGGGAGGACCTAGCAGATTTGAGGCTGACATCAAGGTTGCGGATAGTTGAACTAAAGAGCCTATTATGCTCGATAGTTTTCCTGTACTTCTCTTCTAACTGGGCATGTTTCGCCCTCACATCATGAAGGTCCCTACCAGATTTCAACTATCACTGGGAAAGGTTCATACGAGTTGGAGAACTAGAATGGAGACAA
Source organism: Nicotiana otophora (assembly GCA_000715115.1). Classification (NCBI taxonomy): domain Eukaryota; kingdom Viridiplantae; phylum Streptophyta; class Magnoliopsida; order Solanales; family Solanaceae; genus Nicotiana; species Nicotiana otophora. Next base: position 158,001 of record AWOL01S0000735.1, read on the forward strand.
GTTGCCCAGCAACTGGAACGTGGAACACCTCAAAAGATATTATTGCTGATGAACATTATTCAAGCGGAAAGTATGTGCTGCACTCTTTTTTCCTTCGTTCAGTTTTTGTCCCAATTGGATTTTTCTGGCAAGGTTTTTAATGAGGCAGCGATAGAAAGCATACTACGAAGACAACAATAATAATACCTTTGATAGCAAGTCAAACAAACAAGCTTCCACTCGGGGACGGTTAGATAATCTTTGGTTCGATAGCAAATTCCTCTGGGAAGTTAAGTTTGCTACCGAACAGAGGTTACCCGACCGTTCATGAGAACAAACCACTAGAGAATTGTTAGATATTCTTTCGCTCGATAGCACAGATTCCTAAGGGAAAGTAAGGTATGTTATTGAGTTAAGGATTATCTAGCAATTCATTGGTGGAATCTTTGAAGGCACAAGACTTCTAGTGTTCCAATTCGCATTCTTCTCATTCGAACACTGGGGGGAATGATACGAGGATACGGCAACATTGACTACCATGTTAACCAGGAAATGAAAATCTGTAAACCAAATGCATCATCGAGACCAGGGACTACGCAGCCAGCCCTGTAGAAATAAGTTGTACAAGATAGCCATAAGTAATGGCAATTTGTTAGCATAATAAATGCTTGTGTGCTTTTGAAAATAAACGGATTAATGCTACGAGGATACGACAACATTGACTACCACGTCAACTGGGAAACAAAAATATAGAAACCAAATGCATCATCGAGACTGGGGACTGCGCAGCCAGCCTCGTAGAAACAGGTTGTACAAGATATCCACAAGTAATGGCAATTTCTTAGCATAATAAATGCTTGTGTACTTTAGAAAATAGAAGGAATTATATGAAACGAAATCCTTTTAATTTTATCTTGTTTCTTGTTTGAACGATGAACTAACTTTGTCATTTGAAAGTTAAACAAGTACTTCAAATGTTAGTGCCTTAATGAACAGGAGACGTCCTCTTCAAGAGCACCGTAAACATAAGAGAGCCCTCTCTTATGAAAACCCTCACGTTAAAGGGTTGGTTTCGGAAGCATTTGTGCTCAGAATCAAAATGTCTTCGAGGAAAAATGGACCTGAAGACATACACGAAAGGACGCAAAAAGTAAAGTTGCACAAATACTTATAGAAACACTTACATAAAATGGATAATGCTCGAAACCAAAGTGCTTCGAGGAATATGCATCCGAGGCTACACATAGTAAAGCACGAACAGAAAAACGTGCACAGAATTCTTAAGAAAATGCAAATGTTAAAGACTTGCATGGATATTCAAACGAAAGTAAGACTCAAACAATACTTGAGCAAAAATATATCTTTATTTACAAGAATGTTCCAAAACGGTAAAAGTATAAAATGGGAAAAAGAAAAGAAAAGCTAAGCTGCAGTGTCTCCAAAACCAGGAGGAAGAGAAATGTCTGCATCCCCGGGAGAAGTTGGTGGGTCCATCGATGGCTCAACATTTTCATCAGTTTGACCTTCGGAATCATCATCTTCCAGTTCTTCTTCAGTTCTCGAAAACTAGGAACCCGAACCAGAAGGGCCAGGTACATCAGACCTCAATGGGAGTCCACTTTTAGCAGCTAACTTAAGCTCGCGTGCCTTAGCAATTTCGGCATCAAAGTCAATGACACCAACTTTGGCCTCTTCCAAGGTTTTTCTCCTCATGTTGTACATGGCGTAAGTTTTTTCAATAACGAGGGAAGCCTCTCGGTGCTTGAGTTCTTCTTTGAGTTGGGTTACCTCGGCAGAAAGGTTTTCCAGAGCGAACCTAGCAGATTTGAGGCTGACATTAAGGTTGCGGACAGTTGAACTAACGAGCCTATTATGCTCGATAGTTTTCCTGTACTTTTCTTCTAACTGGGCATATTTCTCCCTCACATCAGCAAGCTCTTAGATTTTGGTGTTCAAGGCTGCTTCTAAGTCAGTCACTTTTTCGGCAGTAGCAGCCTCGCGCTCGGTTGCAGCAAGAACGGCGTCCCGGACTTCAGCCCATTTGGCCTTGGCTTTATCAAATCTAACCCTCAACAGTCCAATTTCTTGGCTAAGGATTACCACTTCTTGCTTGCTTTGCTGCAAACGAGTCTCCAAAACAATGACCTCAGTAGCTTTGGTTTCCAGTTTTGAGAGGCGGAGGACTGTTTGGTCTCGTTTCACCAAAAGCTGATTCCATTCAGAAGTAAGTTACTCCTTCTTACGAATCAACCTCTAAAGGCCCTCAGAAGTAAGAAAGTTGGCCTACAAAACAAAAAGAAGCAAAACTTAGAATACATTCATATAAAGGTAGAAGAAATAACAAAGGAAGAAAGGAATGCATCGCTGCGACATTGTGCATGTCATTGTTCAACAAACACTCCCCCGAGAGTGCTTGAATCTTTTCCCAATCTTTCTCTGAAGCCAAAGGCTTCAAATAATTAGCAAGCTCCACCGGACGGGATAGCAAGTTACATCCGGTAGAGACCGAAGGAATAACGTTCCTTCTCCTTTGTGGATCTTCAGAAGGGGCAGCATAATTTTACTCCAAATTCCCATCAATAAGGGACTGGGAAAAAGGAACACCCTTTTCATGGTCAGGTGCGACCGACGGAGATGATGTAGCAGTTGCTGGTGGAAAATTGGATGAAGTTGGAAATGATGTAGCAGTTGCTGGTATTGGTGAAGGTGGAGATGAAGCTGATGAAGTCGAAGGGTGAGAAGCAGTTGCATCAAATGCAGTGCTGGTGGATGGAAGCTCACCAACCAAAGACGGCAGGTCGTCCTCGATTGGTATAACTCTCTCAACAGGTCGAGCATCCTGTTAAGATGATGAGGATCATTGTCTTCTATGTAAAGAAGCTCCCTCATCACTAGCTTCTTCATCATCCTCAATCGTCATGGTGCCTATGACCGGCCTAGAAGGAGGGCCAATCACATTGCTACCGTAGATGACTCGGGGGCATCGGTCCTCATTCTCTTATTCTTTTCCCCGGCTGCAAAGAAGCGTCTTCACTTCGGTTGTTTGTCCTCCAGCTGGGGACTTTGTAAAGAAGCATTTATTCTTGAAGCAGGCCCGGAGTCACATGTTCGAGTAAGTGCCTCCTGAAGCAGCCTCGCTGCATCAACAGGAACAACCAAGACATCCTCTTCGGGAACGGAAACAGAGCCCGTGGGTAGGCCTAATTTCATAGACATGTTAGAAGAGTTCAATCAAGTTCTTTACATGAAATATTGAAACAAGGCAAGTTTGAGTTAGCATGATTCTTGGCCTTCCACCTGTATTTAGGGGCCAGTTCTTTCCACAAGCGAGTCTCGGGAGTTGTAACGTCCAAGATCTTTTGTACCCACCAGGCCAAACCTTCGATCACAGGTGGAATCCATCGAGTTGCTGAAACAAACGAAGGATGGAGGATCAATACGGCTATAGAAAAATATTTAGTAAAAAGAAATACTAAACAAAGAGCTTATGAGTGCGGTTCCAAGTGGTCGGAAAGGATGAAACCATTACCGGAATGATGTTGTTGGTGGCGACTGCAATGAACCGTTCCATCCACCCACGGTTGTTGTCATCATCCAGTTAGACACCAAAGCATGGTGGCCACGCTTACAGAGGTTTATCATTCCCCCAGGAGAAGATTTTGGGAGAATAGAGATTCATTATATAAGTTAAGGTTAGCTTCTCTCTAATTTCCTGGCACAAACGCCGAAGGCAAGCAACCGTCCCCCACACAAAAGGATTTACTTATGCCAAACACACTTGATAGCGGAGGCAAAACTCCGCAATCATAGAATCAAGCTCCCCGCTCGAAAAAAATGCACCTAAAGTAAAAGGGATACATGTAAACATATGTAAAACCCTCATTGGGAAGGGTGACTCGCTCCGACATATCGGGAGCGATATTTTCTAAGTCATGGCAGTGACAGTCTTCCTTCATAATAGGAATGCTCGAAGGACGTATGGAAGAAGGATACCTGCTAACAACCCATGTACAAGAATTAGCAGTAGGGAATTTTTCTTCAAAGTCTTTTATGGTAATAAGACTTCTAGCGATGGTGGAATCCACCATTGGAGGAGCAGAATCCTCGGCTTTGTTCTTGTTCTTTGAAAAACTGGCACGCTTGGAGGAAGAATCCATTGGATAAGAAGAATGAAAAGGTTTTTATTTGAAGAGAATTTGAGAAAGGATGGAGAACAAAGATGCAAATCAGAAGTTCGAGAAATTATGAAGTGCAAAGGAAAAGAATGATGCGTATAAGTAAAATTTTGGCGGCTAAATTCATGGCCATGATTACCTCGATAATCGGTAAAAGTTGTGCTGAATCGTGAGATGACACATGTTCGGGGCATTAAATGCGGAGAAACGTGCGTCTAATCAACCGTCAGAAGCCCTCAGAGGGAGTTATAGTAACTTCTGCCAAAAGAGTGTTTCTACCAACTTCCCGGTAACACAAAGTTATGTCACCGGAAAGCAGGGAAACTATCTGTATAGGGTGAAATATGATATGACACGTGGTCATCTAAAGAAAAGACACGTGGAACCCAAGTCGGGGATGACCGAAGACCGAATACAGCCATTCCACTTGTCACCGGAAGGGATAACGTTCATAAAGGTGTATTAAATGCTCTGCACCCGGTAGCATTTAATAAGGAATATTCTGCAGCATTAAGAGTAATGGCCCGTTACAGAGAATTTGGCATTTATGTTCACCGTTACATCTTCATCAATAACCTTCATAATTGACATTAAAGAAGGGCACGATCCTAAGACCTCCTTCCCTAGACACATCTATAAATATTGAGCCCTGTTATCATTATAAAGGATACGAATTTTCTGGCAAAAATTACACTACATTCTATACAAAGCTTAATACAATCTTATTTTTTCGCTTTTTGATATCATTATTGCTAAGCTCGGAAATCTTGTTCCCGGAACTATCTTCTCTGCTGTTTTATCTACATTTGAAGGCTAAGTATTGTACATTTCTTCAATTATTGTATTATTTCAGGATCAAGTTAATTCACTTATCTAGAAACCACGTATAAATTCAACTGTATCATTTTACGGGTAAACACATGTGTGTGAGATACATGCGTGATACATGTGTCACATAAGAATTTTTTGGACTCGATTTTAACTAGGAATTTTGATACCAAATCAGTCCAAATCATATCCAATCTTCCTCAAATTTTGTATATTGACTCATCTATATGTTTTCAATAAATTTCAATCATACCCATTGAAAAATGTCCTTATTTGCTTAGATTTTTAGAATCTTGTATATATATTTTTTTGTATTTCATCACCTTATTTGCTACCTCATCCATGAAATTTCCTTTCTGTCTTGCATCTAATGTTGCTAATCATGCTTAAAAACATAAAAGGAGATCTTTGCGTATGATTTTTAGAGAAAAAAGAATCTTATTTATTTGAGTTTTCAATTTTTATATGTGTTTGGCTAGTTTTGATAAGTGTATGATTAATGGCTGGAGGTTAGAAAGTTGGAACTTATTTGGGACATTTCTGAAAGATACCCTTTTTTAATTGTTGGTTATATTTACTTTTATATATCCTAATAATAGTTAAATCTTAAGTCTTATGCCTAATCACCAATACTAAGTCATCATTCATTATGTCTATGTAAATAGGAAAAACTGATAATTTCGAAATTGGTTAAGTATATGTTACGTTAGATTTGGTTTGATTTAATAATATTTAAAAGGTCAATTTATGTTTGTGATTGTCTAATTTGTTCGTAAAACCATTATAAACCCGAATTTTCCTAGCCCATAAAAAAATTTCATGGGGCGCCCTATGGTCACCCACATTTAATTTTGGTATCTTCAGATACATACACTTTTTTCTTCTTCTTTGTTGTTGCCTTATTTTTTGAAATCATGTCACATGTATCCAGGAGCTTTACTGATGCTTTTTTCTTCCATATATTGGCAAAATACATAAGTTACCCCTTTGAACTATGGACCAAATTTCTGTTACATACTTTTTGACCACGAAAATTATATTACACACTCAACCTTTCGAAAGTTTATCAAAGACACACCACTTTTTTCTTGACCATTTATCAAAACACGTGTGAAGTCACGCACCAATAAAATCGTGACAAGTGTCATTATTTTTATTAAAAAATAAAATACTTAAAATTAACCTGAACCCTTCTCTTTTCCATCTCTTTTTGTCCTCCCTCGCATCTCAATTGCCGCCGACTGTACTAGAATCACCTCCTTCAAACCAAAAATTAGGAGCCCAACTAGATTTAGTCCCAAGTTTTAGACTTTAAATTCAGATCTAACACAAAAAAAAAACACAAGATCCAAAACTCAAAATCAGAAAAGAAGTTATGGCTGCCCGATTCGCCGATATCCTCTCCGACCAGCAAACCACCCAATTAATAATTTTCTTGACAATAGTGACTGATGTTGACCATTTTTGGTGATAGAGGGTGGATTTAGGTGTAACTATTGGCTGCAAAATAAAAAATCCATAACTAAGAACACCAAAACTACCCTCTACAAACTAACACTTTAAATGGTGGTTCTGCCATGGATGAACCTAAAAGCTAAAAAAATTATACGGATGTAGAGAATTAGGAAGAAGCAGCTAATTAAATATTGTGTGTAGAAGAAGAAGATGAAGAATCCTAAGTTGGAAACTATTTGATAAAGCAAGAAAGCCATGAAAATCAAGGGATCCACCGATCAGTGGACTTAGTAGGATACTATGTCCCTTCGCCGGCAACAAGGTACAGAAGATGATTAAAAAAAATGAAAAGGCTACACACATGGGCTCCAAAAAAAGGCTTTAGAAACAAAAATATTTACTACTCACTCGCCTCTTCTGAGTGTAAAACACTCGCGTGCCACGTAGCTGAACAGGTGTGTACTAGACACACTCTGAAAAGATTGAGTATGAAATAATTTTCGTGGTCAGAAAGTGCGTAGCAGGGATTTGGTCCATAGTTTAGGGGGTAACTTATGTATTTTGCCTCCATGTATTCTTGTTTTATGTATCCAGAAGCTTTTTGGTTTCTTTTTCTTCTTCTTAGTTGCAAAACACTATTGTAGGTGGTGCTTAGGGTTTCTTCTTCTTCTTTACTTGCAAAATGAGTTTGTTAGATTTGTGATTGTTTTGATAATTTGATGATTGTAGTTTGTTATTTATGATATTTGAAAGTTTTGTTTCAATTTGAGTTCATTTGGAGTAGATTTGGGTATTGAATCGTGTGTTAGATTGTTGAAATTCGAATAACAAATTTATGTTCCAAAACTTAAGATTTAAAAATCTGGAGTTGCATTGAAAAGATTGAACTATTTAAGATTTGAATTTTCTGAAATTGTATTTGAAAGATAAAAAAATTTAAGATTTAATTTTTAAAATTGCATTTGAAAAATAGAATAACTTAAGATATGATTTCGAAAGTTACATTGAAGGGTTATAACTAGATTAAATTTTATAAATTTTTGTGCACGCAAGTATAACTTTGATGGCGGATTTGCTCACCTACCCCATAGCTCACATGCACTTTATAGTTCCTCTTGTAATCATGTGAAAGCAAAATGTAGAGCACCAATAGGCATTAAAAGGACAGATAATAGTCTATCCACAGCTCAGAATGACTACATTTTTTTGTCTCCTCTTTTTCAAGCAAACACTACAAGAAGTTTTAAAAAGACTCTTCTTGGAATATTATTGGCTGACTAATCCAGCAGAAATTAACCTACAAATATAACATTATCTTCCAAAATAAATAATAACAACTGAAAATCTAACTCTCTAACCTTTTGGCCATTGACCAAAATAACCTAACCGTACTTTGAATATTCAGCTACCAACTAATCATACACTCCTACTATGATAGTATTATATTCCGATTTTCACTATACTTATGGCTTTCAAGATTCTGACAAGTGCCAGCTAGTTACAGAACAACAATATAAATGTGAATAAAATCCATTAAATCGTTGCCAAACATGCGTGTTATAATTGATTACTGCAGATTTTTTTCCTTTTCCCAACTTATTCCTGTTAACACTACAACTAAAAATCTCTGATTGAACATAAAACGTAATTAAAAAATCAAGACTTTTTCATCAGCTAACAATTATTTTACTATTTTTCCCATAGTATTTCCTTTTTACATTACAATTAAGTCTTTGATTTAACAGGAAAAACAATAAAAATCAAGACTTTTTACATCAGCTTTCAAAAATATCAAGTGTTGCTCCATAAACCAACAAAGGAGTGAAGCTTCTTTTTACAATAAACCACACGCCATCCTTTTTTCCCTTCCCTCAAAAGGTTTTCTTTCTTAGGAGTTCTCACACATAATTGATGGTAATTATCATCTCCTTATTTTAGTTAATTTCCAAGTTCGACTGTCTTTTTCAATCATATAAGAGGAAAAACAATATTTGAAAAAAGTTCTTTTGTTGGTTATTTAATGTTTGACACCTGTATGGTAGTTGAGGATTCCTCTTCTTGAATTGTCAAAAGAATTTCCCAGATTCTAATCTTTTCAGCTAAAAAATATCTTTTGTCTTGTAGGATTTTTCCTTTCTTTTTATAACTTATTTATGGTTTGTAGTGTTTCTCTTGTTTTCTACAGATAATAACTTGGGCATGTATTCTGTGAGTTTCCTGTAGTTATTATTACTACAGCAAACGTTCCAGGCGTGATGTTGACTGTTTGGTTGTGTTTTTCTTTTTTTGTTGCAGAATACAGATTAGCTTTTCAATTTTCTGCCTTAAACTTGGTGAAGTCTTCAGTTTGTAGCATCAGGTTTTGATTTTTCATTCTGGGGGTTGCTGAATTTTGGTGTATGAAAGTGTTGTGCATTCTGGTGTTACTGAAATTTTGCTGTTTCTAGGCAGATTTTGGTGCGCAGGATTGGTTATTTAATAGTGTGGTTGCTGTAATTTTGCTGGTTATCAGCAAATTTTGATCTTTGTTACTGAATTTGGAGTTATTCTTGTTTTGGACTAAAATTGTTGGCTAAGTTTGCAATTTTGGAACCCTAGTTGAGTAAGTCTGGTGAATTTCAGTGGTTCTGGAGTTCATCAGATGAAATGGATAGTAATGGGAATGGTTCTACTGAAGCCTATAAAAACTTAGAGGATGGGGTTGAAACTACTGTTCAGAGTTTGGACTGTACCAATGATGTTGTATCATCGGTTCAGTTGGATAAAAAGTCCCTTGATAAACAGTTGAGCATAAGTTATTTGGAAGTGCCTAGTAATGCTGATGAATGGTCTCATGCTGTTCTCTCTGATGAATTAGATGGCCAGAGGACAAGTTCTTCATCACTCGTGGGCATTAGGTCTTCGGATGAGCATTCTGACGTGTGTTTGACTCCAGAAGTGAAATATCAGAGAACTCATCCACTACAGCCTTCTAGTGCCCCACCTCGACTTCGGGGAGGTTAGTGCTTTGCAGCTTTCTAAGCTTTTGTCTGTTTATATACCATAATGAGCTGGAGAAAACCTGCAATCAAGATTCTTCTTCCTTGTGCATTTAGCTTAGTCTTCTCTTGGACTAATAAGCTTAGAATAGGAGTCCTAGTCCTTGGCAAGGATGTAAATGAAAGTTAGAGAGGAAAAATATGTGAGAATGCTAAGTGACAGGGATAGTAGGACTTGAATGATCCTTTGGGTTCGTTTTTTGTTTCTTAATGCTGTTCACTGGGAGTGTAATTTGGTATTTTTTAAAATATCCTTTGAGTAGTTTCTGCTGTCTGGGGGGACTATAATGTATTTGTGTATTGATTCTACTTGGGATGGCAAAATAGTATAGAAAACTATTTTATTTATGATGTTAAGCATCAGTGTTGTCCTCTAGCTAGCAATTTGATTAATGGAACTGTTATTCGTTGCCCCACCAAAACTAGGGTTGGTTGCTCTCCTTTATTAAGCTTTCTCTGACTTGTCCTCTGTGAAATCAGTGTAAGCTTAGTGTGAATCTCTGACTATCAAGGCTTATCCTACATTACTCAGCAAGTATGTAGAAAAGGTGGGAGTAACTTTTCATGGCGTAAACATAAAATAAATAAATAAAAGTGTTATGGCTCTAAGTTCTTACTCCCTCTGTTCCAATTTACATGTCATACTTTTCTTTTTAGTGTGTCCCAAAAAGTGCGACACCTTTCTATATTAAGAAACAATTTAACTTTGAAGATTTCATTTTAGCCTTACAACAATAACAACAACAACAACAACAACCCAGTATAATCCCACTAGTGGGGTCTGGGGAGGGTAGTGTGTACGTAGACCTTACCCCTACCATGGGGTAGAGAGGCTGTTTCCGATAGACCCTTGGCTCCCTACCTCCAAGAACTCCCCACCTTGTTCTTGGGGTGACTCGAACTCACAACCTCTTGGTTGGAAGCGGAGGGTGCTCATCACTAAAGCAACCCACTCTTGTCTCATTTTAGCCTTAATGAAATGATTTATAGTTAGACAAATGTCTATGGCTAAAGATTGCAAGTTTCAAAAGTTGTTTTTTTTTTCTTAAACTCCGTGCCAGTCAAACAATGCCACAAATTGGGACAGAAGTAGTAAGTTTTTAAAATAGGTTTGACAATTGGTACTGGAGCTGGTAGACGAGTCCTTGAGGATGCAACTCAAAGTGGTAGCCTGGACCTGAGGATAAGGTTGCCAGAAGCAGAAATCGTGGCTTGGACCCAAACTAAAGGTGTCAGCATTGTCCAACGAGGTAGTTGGTACTCAAAGGGATCAATTGTAATGAACCAATTCTAGGAAAACTGTTCCACAATGATTCTGAAAGGGTTTGAAGGGGTTTATAGACTAAATTGGTTATCCCTTCAACAACAAACTATCTTTTACGTTGGGATTTCGTGTTTAGTCTATAAAATTTGGTTTAAAGTAGGTAGAGGTTCCAAGTTCTAGTCTCACTAGGACCTATCAACAAAATATTTCCTTGTGCTTAGCCTAGAAAAGAAAAATATCTCCGCATGTGGGGGCGCCTGTTATAGACCTAAAATAAATAGATAAAAGTGTCCCATCTCTAACATGTTAAGCTTTTTGATGAGGTGGTCACATAAGTCAACACCTCTTTTCCGTCTCATTCTCTTTATCTGATGTGGATATTGCTCCTTACTTTAGGTGCATTAGAATTGTGTTTGATGCTCTAGCCCAATTTTATCGGATGGAAAAAGGGTTGCCATCTTCTTGAACATATCTTACTTTTATTGCATAAGAGTCTAGTGAAAGAGAGAATTGTTTGTGTCCTTTTCAGAACCAATATGGGGAATACTTAGATATAGATGGAGGACAAGGGGCTTTAGAAAACATCCTCGAGACTTCTCGTCTTATGTCCTCCACGCAGGCCAGATAAGAACGATCGCTCTTGAGCTCAAAATCTGATTTTCAATATCAAAATAGAGAAAAGACCTAAAATAGTCCCACTATCTTTGTGTTTGGACTCAAAATCATCCATATTCTTTAGTTAGAACTTGGAACATTAATAGTGCAAAATGTTTATTAAAATGGTGTACTTTTTGCCAAACCGAGAATAATCCGTTAAATTTAACTGAGACCCTAATCGTTTCATCCCTCCTCTTTTCCCATTACTTTGCCAAAATGCCATATCTTTCGGACTCTATCAAGAAAATTCAATACTTCTTTTGCTGACAAAAACTCCTAAATAATACTCCCTCTGTTTCAATTTATGTGAACCTATTTCCTTTTTAGTCTGTGCCAAAAAGAATGACCCCTTTCCTTATTTGGAAACAATTTACCTTTATACAATGATTTATACCCACACAAAATATATGTGTCTCATTTTACACCGCAAGTTCAAAAGTCTTCTCTCTTTTCTTAAACTCCGTGCCCAATCAAATGGGTTCACATAAATTGAAACGGAGGGAGTATCTAATTACAAAATAGTATGCTATCCATGAGTTATGTAATTTTTGTGATTGAATTTCCTTATTTCTTCAGTTCGAAACGATCAATACAACAAGAGAGATAGTTGTTGCGTGATATCGTCTTTGCATTTCGTTATCTGGTGTTTGTGCAGTGTTTAGTCAAGGTAAAAAATTTATAAATAATTTTCAACGTGACATTCCTTCCGACCATGACCACCATTACAATCATATACATAAAACTCAAAGGGAATTGATAAAGTACATGTTATTGCTGGTGCCGGTGCACAAACAAACTGAAGAAAGTGCTTCTTGAATGTCAGTCCAGATCAAGTTAGACGAAGCTAGTTTTATGATAAAAAGAAATGACTCCCTAAACACTAATTTCCCCCTATACATTGGAGTATGCAATTTCAAGTATTACGTTTTGGTTGCCTCCCTTTCTATATTTTTCAGTTTTAGCACTAATTAATTGTAGGATATAGTTGTCACAAAATGATATTCATAAGGGCAGTAAACCAGATGCTGGGTTTGCTCTCTCTAGGTCTGAATAATATCGAGCTTGATGAAGAAAGGAGAGAAAAAGAACAGAAACATGGGTTATGTTGGGAGAAGAGGTCAGGTTGATGACTCAGTTAAGCCTTAACAGACTGTTTGGATTATGGCTAAAACTATACCACTTTTGTAAATATTGTACAGTATTAGTGCTCCAAGTAAAAGAATATGAGTGATTTTGAATCCAAACACAAAGATAGTGGACTGCTTTGGGTCTTTTATCAAAATAGATGGAATAACTGTCACAATTCGTTACTAGCTAAAATAGTGCCATCATAAATGAAACTTCAAAAAAAAAAATCGATCTTCGAAAGCGTTTTCCTTCCCGCGGCCCCCCCTCCCTTCTTCAAGCCTTTCCTTTAACGGCAGGGAATTCATACCCTTATCTGAACTTGGTTGGCTTTCTTTTCAGCCTTAGTAAAACAGGGGGTGAGTTGGTTCGAACATAGAAGCGTTAAGAAAAGGGTAGTCTTGTGTCTAAGCTCAATAATGAATTGAGGCACTCAGATGACCTATCTAAGATTAGATGGAATGGCAATAGAAGTTCTGCCTCCTCTCTATATTAATATATGTGCAGATAAACCCTGCAACACTGACTTGGCCAGCTCTATGATCAAAATTACTGTCTTAATATTCACCTCTATAAAGCTAGTGCTTCACTGCGAGTTAAGGTTCTCCAGAGAAAGAATTTTCTGTCAAATTTTCTGCTAAAAATGTTTCTGTGTTTCATCTTATCTTTATTCTTCATTCATTTTCATCCAAATTTTCAGAATGTATTTAATAGAACTGGGCCTCGTCTTGCAACTCTCTTCTTAAAAGGGAGGGTTCATTGACCTTTTTCATCTCAAGGTTAAAATTTATCATTGTTAGTTGTCTCAGGTATTCCTTGAGTTATGCATCTCTGTACAGCTATCTTTTGGAAGTCTTGCTTCTTCATTATCTACCATCTGCTTTTTGATTGTAGTTCAAGTTACTTTATGGGTCATATATTCTATGAAGAGGCTGAACTCTTTTTGAGGCTGCATTTTCTTGCTAGAGTTTCATAAGCTAAATTATATTCACCTGCATCTTTGGTCCAAACGTCAAGAATTCTGGCTAGTGCTCTGTGTTGACAAGTTTTACCACTATCACAACAAATACTAGTGAACCTCCAAAAAATAATATAGAAGTAGAACTTCCTTTCGAAAGGAATGAGCAGTAGGACAAAGAAAAACCAATGCGTCAAAGAAATTAATGACAAGTAAAACAAACATCGTTTGTGGAGGACAGGTTTTGACAGACAAAAGATATCGAACCAAGCTACTAAAAGATGGAACCATGATTTAACACCAATGTTTGGACAAGCAATTGTAAACAAGAAAAATATTTAATATCCAAAAGCCTCGGGCGTACTAGCTCTACGTTTTATTCTCCATACACGAGGGCAAATCAGGCTGCTTTTGACTAGTTCACAGCTTCTTTTCATGTCTAGAGTGGCAAAATACTCATGAAATGAAACTTCAGAACCTCTGAGTATTATTTGTTGAATATCTGGTAATTAGCAATATTGGTTGGGTCATCTATAAACATAGTGTAGGAAATCGGTGAACTAGCTTCACGTGATTTTTTGTTTATTCTTTTTCTTACTGTAGAGGTAGACCAAAGAAATTTTGGGGGAGGTGATTAGGCAGTACATGGCGTTGCTTCAGCATACCGAGGACATGACCCTTGATAGGAGGGCGTGGAGGTAAAAAATTAGAGTAGAAGGGTAGTAGGTAGTCGTGAGCCATGTATTTTCTTTTTAGATTTCTATTACTACCTGTCGTTTCTCTCGCTTCGATTTTCTTGTTATCTTATCGTCTCTCTGAGCACTAATCACCTCCCCTACTTGTGGGATTACGTTGGGTTTTTTGCTGTTGTTGTTGTTGTTGTCGTCTTTTCCTTACTGTCTTTAGGAGAGCTTAGACATTTATATCTCTGTTGATGGGGATAAAGCCAACAGTTGTGGTTTACTGGTTTAGATGTTTTCCTTTCTCATACACAAGACATTTGTATTTTTGTTCTACTTGTAGGTTTGGAGCATTGCATTACTGCACCTGTGACTACTCGCAGAAGTCTTTTCCTTGAAGGCCAGGATATGGCATTTTCAAGATCTATGACTGAGAGGAGATTGGATAGACTTTCTGAACGTGAGAAGGTAAAGTTTGGAAAGTTATTAATGTCTCCAGCTTTGCAGCGCCTATTTTCTGATAACCAGTTGTGTAGTGATTTCCATGTGAGATTCTATAATAGTCTGAAAAGGTACAACATGCTGTAAGAGATGATAGCATTTCTTGTCTCGATTATGATATGCCTGTCAATGTGTTGGAAGTTGTTGTGACTTGTTAGAGTTTAATTTTTTGTCCTTTACGCTAATGTTAGCTTGACTTTCTTATAGTTGATTATAACTTGAAACATGAAAAGCTCCTTAAATGTTAGAGATTGATAAGGAGTAGAAAAACCTGATCCTTATCAAAAGAGAGCAGAAAAAGCTCATATGGGAAGTGAAAAAGGAATAATTGACACTGCTTGTTATCTAAATAAATATGATTTTGCTAAACCAGTAAAACTTAAAAGAATCTAGTGTTGAGAATTATATTCTCAAATGATGCTTAGACCATATGAAGCTTTCAATTGTATTGACCAAGTTCTTATTTGAACTTACTGATACAACTTTACTTTGACCATTTAGTTTTTGAGCCAGTTTCTTAGTTTTAACTGATGGAGTCGATATGCCGAGTCAAGTTGCAATTTTAAGAAGTGGCTGAAAGAAAAATCACCCTCTTTAATAAAAACAAATTTTTGTGCTCACAATCACACACATTCGTCTTGATTCCCTGTTTCATTACATAAGTGGTCCATGTTCGTATCTGAACATTTAGCAACCAATTGAATGGCTTAGATTCTTACTATCTGCCTGTGTCTGTATGGAGGCACAGGACTGCCCCTCTGCAGCCTCAGAAGGAGGCACTACGAGAAACCTACATAATTACATGGTCTTTCTTTACTTAATGCATTTGGAAAATGATATGCTTTACCATTTTCTTGCCGTTACATTGCTGACTCCTTGTTATTCATTACTTTTTTCTCATATTTCCTTCTGTTCTTAATGCCACCAGCAAAAGCTCATCGTGGAGCTGGTAAGGATACAAAGGGATGGAACAGTGGAGGTTGACCTTACTAAGAGTACACCTGTAGCTTCTGAATTGTTGGAACTACAATCCTTTGAAGGAACCATTCCTACTGTAGACAGGATTATCACCGATTTTAATAAGTCAGTTCCAAAGTTGAAAATTGCTGTGCTTGTTGTTGGAACCAGGGGAGATGTTCAACCATTTTTGGCCATGGCCAAGAGACTTCAGGCATGTTGGGAGTTCTAAATCACCATGCTTATAACTGCACCGGTCATATATGTTCTCTGTCTTTTGCTTCTTGAACCTTTATGATTTTATCACTGCATTCTATGTTTTTCAGCGTTCTTTCCAGAAATACCTTAGTGATCCTGCGGTACCTAAATATTGGCTTTTCTTGAGTGACACTTCACTGGAGAGGTCTGTTAGATGAACTTCTAAGTCCTATTTCTTTTAGACGCTGTTTCTCTACTTTTCCATTCTTTTTAGTCACGGAATTTTAAGATTGATTATGGTTGAGATGCTGTAAGGTAACAGGATGGGCTTACCTTGGACATGGGCAATTATCAGCTAACATTCAATTCGATTGTATATATGGAGATAGTTTTTAGAATTAAACTTGGACCTACATGGATGAAGCAAATACTAAAAAGAAAGGTGTTGCATTGAAATTAATATGTGCGAGGAAATTGTCTGCTTGCATGTTCAGTCTTTTTCAATGGCATGAGAGTTGACAACTTTTGCTGCTTGACTGGTAAGACATTCTAAATATGATCTTTCCAGTAGCCTCGTGGTCAATGAAGTCGGAGGAGAACCCTGAGGTTTCAGGTTCAATTCCCAGAGAGGCAAAAATACTAGGTCATTTTTTCCATCTGCCTAAGCTTTGGTTGGCAAAGTTACCCAGTATTTGTACTGGGGTATAGAGAGAGGGAGGGAGGGAGGGAGAGGATCTTTCCAGTATTATTACTGTTAGTTTATAGATATGTATAGTGTAGTCTTGTCCCATATTGGAAGAGGAGTAATATATCCTTGTAGTGTATAGCTATAAATAGGGACCTCTTGTATTGTATTTATCATCCAATATCAATAACATATTTTCTCCCGTGCCTTCTCACATGGTATCAGAGCATTAGTGAAAAAAGATCGTTGTGCGTCAATCCAACGTTAACCGGGAATAAAGAACTTAGTCATCGTGTAATTTTTCCGGTGACCTAAGGCTTGTCTAAGTGAAAGTCACTTTCTGTCGGTGTTGTGCTAAAACCAACACCACCACGAGGTAGATCGCCCTCCGACTACCAACCCCTGAAATTTTATCCGGCAGAAAAGCCGCCACGCTCCTCCACGCGCCGGCAACAACTTTTCCGGCGAGGGTTCCGGCCACTTTCCGGCCATTTTTTCGCAAAGCTTCTTCAGGACAGTGTGCTCTCCTCAAAATTCCGAGCCTACCCATCTAATTCAAATCAAATTCCGGCCACTTTATATTTTTCCGGCGTGAACAGTGACCTTTCTGGCCATTTTTTGAAAATATTTCTTCAGGACAGCTTGCTCGCAAAGGAATTCCGAGTCTATCCATCCTGGTTACAACAAATTCCGACAACTTTGAAATTTTCCGGCGAGCTACAGTGTTTCCGGCGAGCTACAGTGTTTCAGGCGTGAACAGTGTTTCTGGCACAGAACAGTGTGCTGTTTTCCTGCTGTAAACAGTGTTTTTCAAGCTATTTCTTCAGTTTTCTCACAGGAGTTACTTATTTCCACTATTTCAAGTTAACCATACTACTACAAATTGTAGCGACATGGGAACCGATGCTTTGAATAGTCGGATGGTTTCTTTAGCAGAGTATATTGAGTTCCTTCAGTATAAAGCATGTAAGCAGGCATCTTCTGAGATAGCTTCTGTTGTTCAAACAGGTAATAGCGTGACTTGTTTCTCCCAATCTTCATCCTCTGAGTCTTGGGTCATTGATTCAGGTGCATCAGATCATATTTCTGGTAACAAATCTCTTTTCACTACTATTTCGTATTCTCAATCTCTTCCAAAAGTCACAATGGCCAATGGGTCTCAAACCATGGCAACTGCAATAGGTCAAGCAAGCCCACTTCCTTCCTTACCTTTAGATTCAGTCCTTTATGTTCCCAATAGTCCTTTTAATCTCATAGCTGTTAGTCGCTTAGCCAAATCACTTAAATGCGCTGTTTTATTTCTTGATGACCATGTTTTTATACAGGAACGCAGTACGGGGCGGATCATTGGTACCGGGCGTGAATCAAACGGACTTTATTACCTTATCCTTGCTAAATCACATGGACTCACATCTTGTCTTCCTTCTACAACTTGTCCTGTTACTGATTCACCAGATTTATTACATAAACGGTTGGGACATCCCAGTTTGTCAAAACTTCAGAAAATGGTATCTGGTTTATCTCACTTGTCAGCTCTAGAGTGTGAGTCATGTCAGCTCGGTAAGCATACCCGCTCCCATTTCCCTCGGCGTCTTGATAATCGAGCAGAGTCACCTTTTACTTTAGTCCATTCAGATGTTTGGGGTCCTAGTCGGGTCAGTTCCACCTTAGGATTCCGCTACTTTGTCAGTTTCATTGATGATTATTCCAGGTGCACTTGGATATTTTTGATAAAAAATCGATCTGAGCTGTTTTCTATTTTCCAGACCTTCCACGCTGAAATTCAAAATCAATTTGGGGTTTCTATTCGCACATTTCGTAGTGATAATGCCCGAGAGTATTTGTCTTCCCCATTTCAGCAGTTTATGAAATCTCATGGGATTATTCATCAAACATCTTGTCCGTACACATCTCAACAAAATGGGGTAGCTGAAAGAAAGAATAGACATCTTATTGAAACTGCTCGTACCCTACTCATACAATCTCATGCTCCGTTGCGTTTTTGGGGGGATGCCGTTCTTACATCTTGCTATCTTATTAATCGTATGCCATCTTCAGCTATCCAGAACCAAGTTCCATTCTCTGTCATGTTTCCCCATTTACCTTTGTTCTCTCTTCCACCCCGTATCTTTGGAAGCACTTGTTTTGTCCATAACCTTACTCCAGGAACAGATAAGTTAGCTCCTCGTGCTCTTAAGTGCGTATTTCTGGGTTTCTCGAGAACACAAAAGGGGTATCGATGCTACTCTCCTGACCTCCAGCGGTACCTTATGTCCGCGGATGTTACCTTCTTTGAAACCCAATCATACTTCACAGGTTCGGGTCATCACTTAGATATTTCTGAGGTACTACCAGTTTCATCTTTTGGAGATTCAGTCACTCCAGCTCCACCACCTACAGCTCCAGTTGTAGCTCCACCACCTATAGCTCCAGTTGTAGCTCTACCACCTATAGCTCCAGTTCCACCACCTACAGCTCCGGTTGTAGCTCCACCACCTATAGCTCCAGTTCCTCCACATAATCCAGTTCAACCTTCTGCAGCTCCACCACTCTTGACTTATCATCGTCGTCCACATCCAGCATCAGGCCCAGGTGATTCACGCCCCGCATCAGATTCTGCACCTACTGCGGACTTGTCTCCTCTTAGTCAACCAATTGCACTC
The DNA here is from genome assembly GCA_000715115.1 of Nicotiana otophora. Lineage (NCBI taxonomy): Eukaryota > Viridiplantae > Streptophyta > Magnoliopsida > Solanales > Solanaceae > Nicotiana > Nicotiana otophora. Next base: position 177,164 of record AWOL01S0000735.1, read on the forward strand.
CGCAAAGGTGTACGATCCACACTTAATCCTAATCCCCACTATGTCGGTTTAAGTTATCATCGTCTGTCGTCACCACATTATGCTTTTATATCTTCTTTGTCCACTGTTTCTATCCCTAAGTCTACAGGTGAGGCACTATCTCATCCAGGATGGCGACATGCTATGATTGACGAGATGTCTGCTTTACATGCGAGTGACACTTGGGAGCTTGTTCCTCTTCCTGCAGGTAAGTCTACTGTTGGTTGTCGTTGGGTTTATGCAGTCAAAGTCGGCCCGGATGGCCAGGTTGATCGGCTTAAGGCTCGTCTTGTTGCAAAAGGATATACTCAGATTTTTGGGCTTGATTATAGTGATACTTTCTCTCCCGTGGCTAAAGTAGCATCTGTTCGTCTCTTTTTGTCCATGGCTGCTGTACGTCATTGGCCTCTTTATCAGTTAGACATTAAGAATGCTTTTCTCCACGGTGATCTTGAGGAAGAAGTTTATATGGAGCAACCACCTGGTTTTGTTGCTCAGGGGGAGTTTAATGGTTGTGTGTGCAGATTGCGCAAGTCACTATATGGTTTGAAACAGTCCCCTCGAGCTTGGTTTGGTAAGTTCAGCACAATTATTCAGGAGTTCGGCATGACTCGTAGTGAGGCTGATCACTCTGTGTTTTATCGGCATTCTGCTCCTAATCTGTGTATTTATCTAGTGGTTTATGTTGATGATATTGTTATTACTGGTAATGATCAGGATGGTATTACTAATCTGAAGCAACATCTCTTTCAGCACTTCCAGACTAAGGATCTGGGCAGATTGAAGTATTTTCTAGGTATTGAGGTCGCTCAGTCTAGCTCAGGTATTGTTATTTCACAGCGGAAGTATGCCTTAGACATTCTTGAGGAGACTGGAATGATGGGTTGCAGACCTATTGACTCTCCTATGGATCCGAATGCTAAGCTTCTGCCTGGACAGGGGGAGCCTCTTAGAGACCCTACGAGATATAGGAGGTTGGTTGGCAAATTGAATTACCTCACAGTGACTAGACCTGACATTTCTTTTCCGGTGAGTGTTGTAAGTCAGTTTATGGATTCTCCCTGTGATAGTCACTGGGATGCAGTTGTTCGCATTCTTCGGTATATAAAGTCAGCTCCAGGCAAAGGATTACTATTCGAGGATCGAGGCCACGAGCAGATTGTTGGGTACACAGATGCTGATTGGGCAGGATCACCTTTTGATAGACGTTCTACGTCTGGATATTGTGTTCTAGTAGGAGGTAATTTGGTCTCGTGGAAGAGCAAGAAACAGAATGTAGTTGCTCGATCTAGCGCCGAAGCCGAATATCGGGCCATGGCTATGGCGACGTGTGAGTTAGTTTGGGTCAAGCAGTTGCTCAAGGAGTTAAAGTTCGGAGAAATCAGCAAGATGGAACTAGTGTGTGATAGCCAACCTGCTCTTGATATTGCGTCAAATCCGGTGTTCCATGAGAGGACTAAACACATTGAGATCGACTGTCACTTTGTCAGAGAAAAAATACTTTCAGGAGATATTGTTACAAAGTTTGTAAAGTCGAATGATCAACTAGCAGATATTTTCACTAAGTCTCTTACTGGTTCTCGTATTAGTTACATGTGTAACAAGCTCGGTATATATGACGGCTTGAGGGGGAGTGTTAGTTTATAGATATGTATAGTGTAGTCTTGTCCAACATTGGAAGAGGAGTAATATCTCCTTGTAGTGTATAGCTATAAATAGAGACCTCTTGTATTGTATTTATCATCCAATATCAATAACATATTTTCTCCCGTGCCTTCTCACAATTACCTTCAGATTTAATTTCTTTTCTTGTGTAAGGTTGGATTAAATTTATTTCTTGGTTTTGGCCTCTTCCGGGGCATAATAATTTCCTTGTTTACTATCTAATGTTCTCGTCATTTTTTGTGGTTAATATTTGAATTTTTTGTGAATAATTGAAAATATTTCAAGTATAAATTTTGCGTTTCCATCTTTCTAGTAGTAGTTTATGTTCTTTCACTCTCATGGGCGCGGAATATTGTTGAATTTGCACTTTGATATCTTCATATTTTGGTTAAGAAATTGTCCGTTCGTTGAGTTAATAATTTGTTCAGTTTCTGATCAGTTCTATGCATTCACAGGTGTTTGGTCATTGTGTCAGGCTAGCAACCCATTCTAACTTCCGCGATTTTGTCAAATCAGCAGGCGTAGAATTCTACCCATTGGGTGGTGATCCTCGGATATTGGCAGGATGTAAGAGGTCTTCGGGATGCTACTTTGTTTTTCTCTTTCTTGTTTTTGCCTGTGTTATCTGTACTTTGTCATGGGTATGTATTAGGCATGGGTGTGCAAGTATCCGGTATCGGTGAGCATAGTTTTCTGCAAATTTTTGGTGTGTTTCAATGAATCGGCATAAAGTTCTCACACCTGTTTCACACACATGTGAATCAAGTACGTTAAGTTAAATGAAGGACTCATGTAGCACAGATTTGGGCCACCTATGCCGGTGGTAATATTTTATGACAACTAGGATGGTGGTAAATTGATTTTGAGAGCTATCTCCTTACTAGTGGGATATTAAGAGTGCTGCTTATCCTTTGCTATCCAGTTAAGAAGATGTACTTTGGGCGTAATTCGACCTCCAAAGCTAACTGTAACTGATGAGTTTTAGGATTGACCGAGATTGTGTAAGGAAGACTGCATCCTGTACTTCTAACCAATGCAGGACACTCTAACCCCTTCCTACCCTGTCCTGTTCTGACCTGCCCGGGACAAGACGAAGCATGGATAACATAACATAGCGCCCTACATTAGGTAACACAACAATAATGATGGGTCTAGCTTGGATACCAAGTTAGGAAGATGGACCTTAGCTCAACCCAAAAGTTAGCCCGTGAGGTGAGGGTTGCCCTATGCTGTAAAGAGACTATAGCCACACTCTCAACCAATGTGGAATATTCTAACATATCCTATGAGCAATCGTGGTCATATCGAGCTTCTTTTGTTCTGTTACTCCCCTTGTCCTAATTTATATGGCACACTTTTCTCTATAGTCTGTCCTAGAAAGAATTTCATCTTTTTATATTTAGATACAATTTAACTTGAAAATTCTCACTCTACCCTTAATGATATGGTTTATAGACACACAATTTGTGGTGTTAAATATGTTTGTGGTTATCAATGTTTTTTATTATGGGTAAAATTGAAAGTTAAATTATTTTCAAAATTATGGGTAAGAATTGCAAGTTTAAGTTAAATTATTTTCAAATTTAGAAAGGTTTTTTTTTTTGAACGAAAATAGGTTGGCATAAACTGAAACAGAGGAAGTATCAAATTCCACACATTAATTCCAGTTTTTATGATATAACTAAGTTCACTGGATTGATTAGCAGACAATAGAGTTTGATCAAATTGCCACATAAAGAAGGCTGCATTTGGGTTCCGATTAGATCTAAGGTCTGAACTAAAATTCAATAATTATTCTACAGATCAAATGTCTAAAATTTGTTTTAGATCACAAAATTCAGAAGTCTTTTCTTTCTTTCTTAAACTCCGTGAGTAGTTAAACGGTGTCACATAAATTGAGACGGAGGAAGTGTTTATTTAATACGCAGTTGGGAAATTTGTCTTAAAATTTTGGAAACGTTATAACATACGTAACAGTCAAGTTTGTATTGGAATCCAGTATGAAATAAGTGGCTCATTCACATACTTGTACAAGTAGAAGAGAACTTTGTGACATGGTAATATAGAGTTCCTGTTTGCTGATAGATCCTGTTAATGTGGACTAAGTTTTCTATTTTCTGTGGAATTGCAGATATGGCCAGGAACAAAGGTCTCATTCCTTCTGCGCCAGGAGAGATATCTGTACAACGAAAACAGATAAAGGCTATAATTGAATCTCTTCTTCCGGCTTGCACTGAGCCAGATACTGAAACTGGTGAACCTTTCAGGGCACAAGCAATTATTGCAAATCCTCCTGCATATGGTGAGTTCAGAAAGGCTCTCTGCACTAACCACTCAGTTCACCTATCTGATATCTGGAAATCTAGTTCACATGTGGTCCATGATTTATCACATGGAATTATAATATTGTTGGACATTCTTTGAAAAAGATATTTCTCTGAGTGTCTTTTCTTTGTGGTTTATTTTTGAGGGGTTGGGGGTTGGGGAGGGGTATTATTTTTCGCTCAGATGTTTGAGTCGAAAATCTGCCATCATAGGCTACATATGTTCGACCAAATTGGAGCAATGTATCAATCAGTAACTACAGTACATTTCTTCCAACAGAATAAAATAAGTGGAGTGAATGCAACTTGACTGTAAGGAGAGGAGCTACTATGTCGAGGGGTGAAGTCTCTTAGTTATGTTACGGAACTTATCTTAGACGAGATTAACATGAAGTCAACATAACATGAAACTAGACAAACATATTAGTGTATATGAAAGACAGGATAGCACTGTAAGCTCCGGCCACAAAGATAACTTTGAATCATACTCAGGTTAGAATTGCTTGAAATGTGTTTGGCCTAATAATGTTGTTTATTTACCACACGTTTAATTTCATTTGACACTTCTAATGTGGTGACTAGAAGCTATCTGGATTTGACCTTCTGAGGAGCTCATTACTGAATAGCTACTCCACTACCCTAGCTGAGTCTGACAGTTCAGATATTACATATTACATATTTAATTGCTCTGCCTTAACATTGCTCCTTCCTTCTCTCCAGTCAGAGTAGGGCGTCCTCTTGTCTGTAGATTGACTTATTGTCGTCTCTAGATATTGACCTCTGTCAAAGAGGTTGGGTTATTGGCCTATAAAGAAAAGTCCACCTGGTGTTTGTACTTTCTGTATCAAATTCATTAGCTTTGTGAAACTGCTTCCAGCAAGTAGAGTCCGTCCAAACTAAGAAACTTGTTAATCTCCTTTGAGTGATCCCAAAAAGTGGTTATACCATGCATCTTTAATTTGGGAAAAGTTATCAGCTGAATCTCAGGAAATGAGTATTGATAATTTCATATACATTTGCACAACTTTGGTAAGTTGCATATTGGTTTGGAGCAGGTCATTAAACAACAACAGGATACTCACTATTATTTCACATCGTGGGGTCTGGGTAGGGTAGTGTGTACGCAGACCTTACCCCTACCTTGTGAAGGTAGAGAGGTTGTTTCCTATAGACCCTCGGCTCAGGAAAACATAAGCACCACATTTTGGGAGCAGGTCATTCTTATGTTATTTTTTTTAGTAATTACAGCAGCACCTGTTGGGATCATATTGGGTTTGTTGTTGTTGTTAATTACAGCAGCAGGAGTTCACAAATGCCATTCTTTTGGAAATCATAAAAAGTGAACAGCTTAGGAGGAAAAAGACTTAATCTTGAGCTTATGCTCTATAAATAAATGTCAAATAAAATATAAACTGCTTTATTGGTTTTCCTCAATAGTCCACAAAATAATATTCATTTTGATGCTTTCCTGGACTTTATAGACTTCTTCTATCATATATAGTTCTAGTCTTTCATCACTGTACAGATTTCAGCAACCTCTTGTTGCTGTTTTTCTTAATAAAATTTACTTATCACAATATGGTCAACAGAATGGTAGTTAGGTCCAAGTCAACTTATAAGCATTGTTTTACTTTTCTGGAACACCCTTTGTGACAGGACATGCACACGTCGCTGAAGCTCTTGGGGTACCCCTCCACATCTTCTTCACAATGCCATGGACGTAAGTTCTAATTGAGATTTTCTTCATTATATTGGATATTTCATTTTGACAAGTCGATGCACCTGCACTTGTAGTATTGGTCAACGTGCAACTGTGTAAAGTCCATTCCTCGTGTAAATCATTGATGAAACAAAGTACCACTATTTGATTTCTATTTCTTTTAACTTTCTCTTTGAGAAAAGCCCATTTCATTGTAGGTAGATGCTCCTCACTATGTGAATGTTTTCTAGATTTGATGTTGAGTAGTCCATTCCAAGGTAGTGTTTGATACCTTTCTCGTATCAGCTTAATATCTGATGTGTGTGCCATCGACCCACATGATATCAGCCATTCTAAGGTGGCGTTTGGTTCAAAATTTTGAATAATAGGTTCTACAAAATTATTTCAAGTTACTCAAACAGACTCCACCAAAGAAAAGTACGAGTTTTTGCAAAATGTCGTACTTTCCTTTGGTGGAGTTTGTGTGGGAACACTGTTCTTGCAAAAAGTCAAACTTTTCTGTAGTGGAGCTGTGATGAAAAACATTTTTTTGTTTTTGCAAAAACTGTTTTTCAATTGTTTGAACCAAACACCACTCAGAAGTTAGTGACAGACAAAGATTAGGTGCAAGTGCCCAATGTTCTTGTGAATGGGAGGCTTTATAGACCAGTTGGAAGAACTGTTTTGCACATAGAATGTAATGTGAGTCCGTTGCTGAGTTCTCATTCTTCGTCAAATTCTATCATTTGTTTGTTTGTATTAAGCGTCACCTCAATATTTTCAACATGATACCTTCTTACACTTTGTTAATAGACAGGCCAACTTATGAATTTCCTCACCCGTTGGCTCGCGTACCTCAAGCTGCTGGGTATTGGGTATGTTTTCAGTTTCTTCTTCTGAAAAATGTTCTTCCATTAATGTGTCCGAGTCCTGTTATAATCCCACATTTTTTTCTTTCCGATTCAGCTATCTTACATAGTTGTGGATTTGCTGATCTGGTGGGGCATAAGAAGTTACATCAACGAGTTTAGGAAAAAGAAGCTGAATCTTCCTCCTATAGCCTACTTCAGTACGTACCATGGATCAATTTCTCACTTGCCAACTGGCTACATCTGGAGTCCTCATGTTGTGCCAAAGCCTAAAGGTATATATCATCTCCTCGTTGGTGTCTGGGTGCTGGTTTTCTTTGTATTGTTCTTTTTCACTTTTCTTTTGTTTGCTTGACATTCTCTGATCATTTCTGCTATTTTACTTCCTGGAGTTTTGTATCCGCATGTGTGCATTCACTCTCTGTTGCAAATGCCTGATAATTTTGTTTGTTGATTGGTGCATGAATTCGTTAGGGATCATGTGGTAGGTGTCATAATCAGATAGCTGATAGTCAAGAGTACTGCAGAGCAAGTGTTATACCAAGTGGCTGTTTAATAAGTTAAATATGATGTCTGGAGCTGTGTATTTTGTTTTACCGAATAATTCAAGTCATTGTATTTTAATTATTGAAAGTATCAGGCTACACTATCTCAAGGTTTTCACTACTGATTTAATTCTCTTTAATGATAGATCGGAAACTAGAAGTGAATCGACAGATAGGAAATCATATGAAGAGTAATGACTTATATTTAGTTATGTATATATTATGAATTAAATTAATTTTACTGAATAGTAAAGTTCTGTTTTTAAAGTATTCATTTGTTTGTATCTATATATTATCGATTATCGTTATTTTTTTAATATTTCATCAGATAGGCTGCTAAATTTTATTTTAATAGATTCTTTAGGAGTTGTTAAATGACATTTAGTGTTTTATGAGATCATACAATAATCAAGTTTATATCACTTAAAAAATTTAAAGTATTTATGTGGCACTTAATGTATTAAGTAATCTTCTGATCCCATTGTCAAACATGGTTAATATCTGATCACTTTATACGTTCAAGTTTAAGGGCTGAATTGGGTTAGTAAACAGCCTTTGTTTTTCAAGTACATTTCCTTCAACATTGTCTCCTAGAGGACCAATTGATGTAGTACTTTAAACCATTTTCAGATGTCATCAATATGATTCCTAATCGATATGGATGGTCCTCAATTTCTTGTGGAATATAGGGGCTCTCCAATTTAGAAAAAGAGTATTTCTATGCTAGTCTCTCCTCTTTCACTCCCATTAATCCCCTCCCCCCATCCTGAATTCATGAAAAGCTCTTTTCTGCCTTTTCATGTTCTACTTCAGCCATTGGTCTTAGCAGTAATGTCTGTTCATATTGTCAATCTATTTGATTTGTCATAAAATATATTGATGAAATTTCATTAATTTGCAGATTGGGGCCCTTTGGTTGATGTAGTTGGCTATTGCTTCCTAAACCTTGGGAGTAATTACCAACCTCCTGAAGAATTTATCAAGTGGATCCAAAACGGGTCTAAACCCGTATATATTGGGTTTGGGAGCATGGTAAGTTTTTCTAACATTCAAGAAGTCCTCTGTCGAAGTATCAGACAATCCTTTAATCCCACTCTTGCGACATATTCCCCAGTCGGTTTCCTTGTATAATATAGAAGTAACTTATTTCTAGGTTTATTACCATAGGTGGAATACTTAGTTTCCCACTGGCAAGTTGCGTGAGAGTATTAGCTTAATTGATCCAATTTATACGTGATAAACTTACATTAATCGTGGATGTGCACCATCTTCTATCTGACTGTATTTTTGTTTAATCAACTTTAATTGTTAAAGTATGTAGAATGTGTAAGGCATTTGCTATTCGTGTCAATTAAAAGTTATGCAATCTGGTAATATGATTAACAATTTGGTCTCATACTTCATTTTTGTTTCTGCAATGTCCTACTTTCTGATTCCTTTGTTCTGTTTGAAGCCTCTTGAGGATTCCCCGAAAACTACAGATATAATTTTGGAGGCACTGAAGAATACTGGGCAGAGGGGAATCATTGACCGAGGTTGGGGAGATCTCGGTACTTGTAAGTTCTCTCTTTCTTGCATTTTTTGTTCATTTTATTGCGTTCTGCACGTTTCTGACTAACCTTGAAATTGATCATATCTAGGTTGAAGATAAAGCTAAATCTTCGAAGAAAGAAAAAGATGTGAGGGGATGGTGTGTTAAATAAAATTCTCCATATATAAGCCATTTAACTGGCATAACAAATCTCCCTTAGCTTTCCAGTTCTCCCCAACCCCTAATGCACAACCCAAAAACATATTCCAAGGCCAATTACTTGCACAACAAAGAGAGATAAAGTTCAGGGCCTAGGATGGTGGTATGGATTTGGGCTGGGGTTACGATAACATAAAACATTAAGCGGATAGACCAGGAGTATGTGTATTTTCACGTTATATTACTGAATGGACGTCACTTACAGAGGTGAACTGTTGTATTAATTATAAAAATGTTCGTTATTCCATTCATATGTAACGGATTGCATGTGGAAATGTTCTAACACTGAGAAACATCGTCTCTTCTTATTTTTTCTTTTGTTTGACCTGATGTTACAGTTCAAGAGATTCCTGAAAATGTTTTCCTTCTCGCGGAGTGCCCTCATGATTGGCTTTTTCCTCAATGCTCAGCTGTGGTGAGTACTTTGCTTGACAATTTATGAGCTACCTATGGAAATGGGATAAAAATTATGATAAACTGATGTTCAACCCTTGGTTATAATGGATTCTACACACACTTGTATAACTGCCATTTTTATCTCCAGTCTTTTCGATGTCTGGATTATGATGATTAAATTGTCAAATACAATTTCTGATGTGCTCGTGGTAAATACCTGCTTGTAGGTTCATCACGGCGGTGCTGGAACCACAGCAACAGGACTACGTGCTGGGGTAATGCTCTTTCTCGATCTCATATCAGTAGTAGCATTCTAAATGGTTGACCTAAATATCGGCATAGATGTCCATCAGATTTGCTCGATAGTTTGCTCTCTAAGTTATATTTGAAAGCCCAGATAGTCTTATGCCATGTTTGCAATTTTTATATCCACAGTGTCCAACAACTATAGTACCATTCTTTGGTGATCAATTCTTTTGGGGCGAAAGAATTTATCAGAAGGGACTGGGACCTGCTCCAATTCCTATATCACAGCTTAGTGTGGAAGGACTCTCTGATGCTATAACTTTTATGCTCCAACCTGATGTAAGAATCTATGTGTCTCCCTACCTAATTGCATACTCCGAAACTACTAGTTTCTGCAACTGATCACTGCAGAGCAAAGCGCATTTTAGCTGTGTTCGCTGCATATTTCCATCTGCTCACCGATAGAAAATTGCTCATACAGGTGAAATCCCGAGCAATGGAACTAGCTGTATTATTAGAGAACGAAGATGGCGTTGCAGGTGCAGTTGATGCTTTCCACCGGCATTTGCCTCCAGAAATGCCATTGCTAACCCCACCTTCTGAGCAAAGCGATGGTCCAAATCCATTGCAGTGGCTTTTTACGAGGATAGGACGAATCTGTTGCCTGCCTTGTGGTTCTTAGTTGAGAGACTGCACTATAGAGTAGTATAGTTTAAGCTATTTCATTTTATTTATTAATTGGTTGTATGGTTTCAACATATCATTCATTTTATTTACGGGTCTTATCTAGGTCTGAAAAGAAATAAAGCAAATTACGTGGTAGAGCTTTATATGTTTATATATAGGTTTTTCATAGTGATGCTTGTCAATAACACCATGCACTTTAGTTCAGACTTCAGAGGGGAATGCTCTCTTTTTCTTCCCCCCCCCCCCCATTTTCGAATATAAAAGGTCCCTCTTTTATAAAATTCATGATTNTGGTGATTGGTATGTGTATATACTATGATTTAAGTTTATTTTAATTGTTTATTTCCAGTATTGATCATTAGTGTGGTAATTTATTAGGTAGAATGTCGATAAGAAGCCAAGAAATAATAATCAACGTGGAGTGTAAGTCAATACTGTGAAAGAGAAGAAGACAGTCCTTTTCTTGAGTTGGCTGGTCTGCGTTATCCTTAATCTTTAAACTTTTTTTTTTTGGTAATTAAACTTAATTTGTAACAAGAATGAACGACAAAAATAAATAAACATTGGTCGATTCCAATCTAGAGTCCAATGAAAAATAACTTAAGTCCCCTTGTTGCCTTTGGTGCAGTACTTTAGAATGAAATCTTTCCTATGGTTGTAATATTTGTTAAGTTTACATGCGTATCACTATTGCATATCTACTTAACTGTATCTAGTTATATACATTGCATAATAACGATGTAATGTGTATTTAAGTGTGAATTTAAACAAATATAAATTAAATATTGCATGTTATATATTGTATAATAATGGTATAATTATATATAATTGTATAATGTGTATATACAATTATACACAAGAGCAAGGTGGGGAGTTCTTGGAGGGAAGGATGCCGAGGGTCATTTGGAAACAGCCTCTCTACCCCAGGGTAGGGGTAAGGTCTGCGTACACACTACCCTCCCCAGACCCCACTAGTGGAATTATACTGGGTTGTTGTTGTTGTTGTTGTTGTTGTATAATGTGTATATAAGTGTGAATCAAAGTACGTAAATTAAAAATACATGTTATTTAAGTTAAAATAAAAAAATCCTACGATGTAAAAATATACAGTGTATATACTAGAAAAATGTATGGTATATATAATATGAGAGCGGAAAGAATCCTTCAGAATGGGGAATATGAAAAAGAGGGGGGAATATCTTTGAATCCGATAAGTACTGGAAGACTATTGAATAATAAATGAATGACTGAAATTTAGAATGAAAAATTCAAAATTTTAGTATAAAGACGAAGAGAGAAACTATAAAAGATCAATAATGATAAAAACTAATCCCATAATTTATCACGTCTATTTATGGAGTTTGTTTATTTTTTAATTGTGTAAGCAATCTTTCAAATATGTTAAAATTGTTAAAAAAAATAAAAAAAAAATGTTATGTATGAAATAAACACAAAGTGATGTCATTAGTGCAAATAATATTAAATAAGTAATATATATATATATATATATATATAGTGGGAGAATATAACTGTACGGAGGGGAAGGGTGGCTAGTGGGGTGTACAAACCGAACCGGAAAACCGCACCAAACTGAAAAGTCAAACCAAATTGATTAAAAAATTCGACTAGGTTTGGTATTGAGTAAAACAATCCGAACCAAACCGACATATGAATATATAATTTTATATATACTTTTAAGATTTTAAATAGAATTTTCTTTAAAAAATATCTAGAAATATTTGGGATTATCTTGCGGGATATAATATTTAATAGTATATGATGTGTTCCATATTTATTAACCTTAAATAATGGGTTGTATGATCATTTTCTCTTCAAGTGTTAATGAAATGCGTCAATCTATTTGTTCTTCCATATTTATATCATATGTTTAGATCTATTAAATTCTTATATATTTTTTGAATGTGAAGTAATTGTTATTACTTAGGTATCATATTAATTTTTATGTTTAATTATTAAATTCGGTTCACCTTGAAAGTGTACATCAATGAAAAATTATTGTCAGACGACTAAAAAAATAACTATTATGTGTTACTAAGAAAATTCCCCCATAAGAATATTTTAATAGATCATATATTTGTCAATTTTTTATATTTTTACTAAACATATATTTACTTATCAAAAATTTGACAAAGTAAGATTGAAATAATATTTAAGTAACAAAAAATTCGAAAATCCGACAAAACCGAATCAATCCAAACCGATATAGTTAGTTTGGTTTGGTTTTGATAAAAACCGAACCAACCCGATCCATATACACCCTAGTGGCTAGCTTCTTTCATTTTGGCTTGGCTATTTCAACTAGTTCAAAAGGCTTTTTTTTTCTTTGAAGTATTCACGACTTCAGTCCGTTATTAGTTTGAGATTGTCACTTTTCTAATGATATCGGACCCTACTAATGTTCAACTGACAACATGATGCATTCGTCTAGGGCTTTTTCAAGCGAATCTCTATTTTAACCGTATTTTCTATTGCAAAGAAATCAACCTCGATTCAATCTGTTGATAGGTTAGTTTAATGTAAGGTGTGAGCCTTTTCAGTTGCAGTGAAAATTCCCGATTCTCTAGTGCTATCCCCTTTTTCAGACATTACAAAGGTAGACTTCATCCACCAGACACCCTGGCTTTCTTTTTAATTTTCTAATTTTCTGTTCATCATTCTTGCATATGCAAATCATAGATGACCAAGTGGCATTTATGACAATTCCTTTGATTTTAACCTAAGTTGAAAAGTTAGAGTAGCCCCTGCTTTTACCCCTTTTAATTCTTTATTTCTTCTCTTTCTTCCTCCTTCTTCATGATATGATTTCTTATATTTCATTTTAGTAATTTCTCTTATTGGATAGGATGTATAAATGTTCGTATATTAAATCCATAAGGTGAAACCAAAGCAACAACAATCAATATTGCCATCAAAATAGAGATATATAGATCAATTGATGATGTGAGTTTTTCCTTTGGGTTATTTTGCATTTTAATGCAAGCATACGCAACATTCAGCACTGTTGAACCCATATTTTAGTGATATAGGACTACAATAACTTGTTAAGTTTACATAGATTAGCAACAAAATTGGTTGTGTACATGAACAAAATTATATCCATGCATCATACTTACTTTAAGGAATCAAACGAATTTAACTAGAATATAAATAATTGAATAGTTAATGCAAGTTTTGCCCAACTAGCAAAACTTATGAATATTTAATAAGATAGGTAGAATGAAATAGTATCAAGTTTAGCCACCTGATAAATTTGTATACAATTGAACAACACATGCAAGGTTTGGCCATCCATCATAATTTCTAAATAATTTAACAAAATAGGTAGAATAAAGATAGTACCAAATTATGGCTGTCCATCAAAATTTGTGAACAGTCATCATTTTTTTATTCTTTCGATTGGCCCAACTATATACTTGCATAACTTACTTAAACGGGAATACAAACATGGACTTATATCATCCTATTGAAATCTTCCTTATTTACGCCTAGAGGTAGATCCAAGATTTGATGGCTATAAGTGTCAATGTATTTAATGCAAATTTACCAATAATTAAGGAGATTGAATTAGAGTATGCATTTGATTGATTTGCTCTGATGGTAAGCACCCTCCACTTCCAACCAAGAGGTTGTGAGTTCGAGTCACCCCAAGAGCAAGGTGGGGAGTTCTTGGAGGGAAGGATGCCGAGGGTCATTTGGAAACAGCCTCTCTACCCCAGGGTAGGGGTAAGGTCTGCGTACACACTACCCTCCCCAGACCCCACTAGTGGGATTATACTGGGTTGTTGTTGTTGTTGTTGTATTTGATTGGTTTGCTCTGTTTTGAATTAATTCAATTCTATTCGATTCATTTTGAATTAGTCCAGTTCAATTTACAAGATTTTGATTCACCTTGCAGGGCCATTTTGAATGATTACAATTTTTCTGTATCTTGTCCGATATCTTGTTGAACATCACATCTAAAAGTTTAAGTTTTTAGAAAGAACACATTCTTTTACTTAATGATTTATTTTAGGATTAGTGTTCACTAATTGGTTATTAATCATGTGCAAAAGTTAAATTTCAGAATACGAAAAAGAAGCAACATCGCCTATTTTTTTAAGTTGTGGCTAAACACTAAATAATTTGCAAGTGACGGATAAAACATGAACAGCAGTCCAAAAAGTGGCCACTGGGTGACATCACAAGTCCTAGTTTCAGCCCAAATTTCGGCAAAGTCCAACCCAAATTAAAAGACCCATCAGCAACCCATGTAGAGTTATCCAACTTCACAAAATACCCTCAACAACAACAACAACAAGCCCCCTAGTTTCTCACGAGTGAGGCTGGGGAGGGTAAGATGTATGCAGCCTTACCCCTATCCCTGGAAAGGCAGAGAGGCTATTTTCGATAGACCCTCGGCTAGAGAACGATTGAAAAAGAAAAAGTTATTTCAACAAGTAGGAATAACAATAAGATGAAATAAGATTGAATCCAAGAATGCAGTCAAACTCTAGGTAGTGATAGCCATCTATCGGATAAAAGATATCATACTAACACTAATGCTAGCGAATTGAGTAAGACAAAGAGAAATGCTCGGCTACCTACGAACCTTCTACCCTAATCTTTGACCTCCTCACCCTCCTGTCTAGGACCATGTCCTTAGTCAGCTCCAGCTGTGCCATGTCCCGCCTAATAACCTCTCCCCAAAACTTCTTAGGCCTTCCTCTACCCCTCCTGCTACCCACAAAGGCTAACCGCTCGCACCTTATAACTGGGGCTTCTATACTTCTTCTCTTAACATTCCACAACTATCTCAACCTCGCCTCCCGCATCTTATCCTCCACAGGGGCCACTTCCACCTTTTCCTGAATAACTTCATTCCTAATCTTATCCAACCGGGTATGCCCACACATCCACTTCAACATCCTCATCTCAACTACTTTTAGCTTCTCGGTATGAGAGTTCTTGACCGGCCAACACTCTGCTCCATACAACATAGTCGGTCTAAATAAACCTTGTACAACTTACCTTTAAGTCTCAGCGGCACATTCTTATCATACAAGACACCGGAAGTGAGCCTCCACTTCATCCATCCTGCTCCGATACGATGCGTGACATCTTCATCAATCTCCCCGTTACCTTGTATTATAGATCCAAGATACTTGAAACTACGTCTCTTGGGGATGACTTGCGTATCAAGCCTCACCTCCATATCCCCTTCCTGGGTACCGTTGCTGAACTTGTACTCCAAGTATTCCGTCTTGGTCCTACTCAACTTGAAACCCTTAGACTCTAGGGTCTGCCTCCAAACCTTCGGCCTCTCGTTAACACCACCCTGCATCTCATCAATTAAAACTATGTTATCAGCAAATAACATACACCATGTCACCTTACTTTGAATGTGTCTCGTCCATGCATCCACTGCCAAGGAAAATAAGAATGGACTAAGAGCTGATCCCTAGTGCAATCCCATCATAACCGAAAAGTATTCTAAGTCTCCTTCCGCTGCCCTAACCCGAGTCTTAGTTTCATCATACATGTCCTTAATCACCCTAATGTAGGCTACTGGGACCCCTTTAACCTCCAAGCATCGCTAGAGCATCTCTCTCGGGACTTTGTCATATGCTTTCTCTAGGTCAATGAACATAATGTGCAAGTCCTTCTTCATCTCTCTATACCGCTCCACCAATCTCCTCACAATGTGAATGGCTTCCATAGTCGAACGCTTCGGCATGAAACCGAACTGGTTCTTAGAAATGGACACACTGGTCCTCACCCTTACTTCAACCACCCTCTCCCAAACTTTCATAGTATGACTTAGCAGCTTAATCCTCCTATAATTATTGCATCTTTGTATATTGCCCTTATTTTAATACAGAGGAATCATCGTACTCCACCTCCATTCATCGGGCATACTCTTCGTACATTGAATAGCCTAGTGAGCCACAAATTACCCTCAATTAAATATTGTCAAAATTAAATTAAGAGTTCACGTGAGCTTTACAGTAATAAAGAAGTGGGATATTCAAAAGGGAAATGGATGGCAGACTTTGGCTCACCAATTTGGTGAAACTCCGGCTGGCCGGCGACAGTTTCTTCTTAAAAACACTGCAAAAGCAGATTCTCATTGATTCGATTTTGACATTCAAAGACCCGTGACTCTTTAAAGGAGGATTGGGGATATTCAAGATGTTTCCACTTTTGAGATTGGATTACTCAAATAATTTTAGGCACCAGCAAACAAACATACACGCATATTTTGGTGCCAAAAAGCTTAAAGGGTTAAAGGGTCCATTTCACTGCGAGTTACGCCTTTGCGTATGATCTGTTCACCAGCTCCTTTTCAAAATCAAATCTCATTGCAGTAGCTGGCCTTCTCCTCCGTTCCAGCACCTTTTCTTTCTTGGCTCTGTGTGCATTTGAAATAATTACTGCTCTTCCGTTAGTTTTAACAGAATGATAGAGGTCCTCTACTCCTCTTTAAGGAATGAATACCATCTTTGGGTACCAAAATATATATATTCTGGCCATTTTTCTACTAAAAATGGCTCCAGTAAAGGCATGTGTATTTGCTCTAGTTTTTCAGAATTAGGTACCATGTAACTCTATCTTAGCATCATTAGCCATGTAAACCCATTCCCGTCAACTCATTGTTTCGCCGGAGTTCCACCATCCCCGGCCAGCTCTTTTTCGCCATAGGCAACCAGCTGAAACTTCCATAAAAACAGCTCCAAAGAAGTCACCAAAACAGCTCCAACTTCTCTGTTAAAAACTACCCCAAACTCCAGCCAAAGCACCACCCAAAACAGCCCTCAAACCCAGCTGAAATTCAGCTCAAAAACACCCAACAACACAGCACAATCCAGCTGCAATCAGCCACAAAAAAACAGCCACGAAACAGGTCGTAAAACACCTCAAAACAAGCTCGAAATGGCCACCTTTTCCACCACTGTTTCAGCCATTAAAAGCACCGCTCTTCTTCCGTTAAGCAGTCCCGAAACAATTAAAAATGCAGCACCCTTAACCATCTGAAATATACCCATAAACGTAGCAAGGTTCTGACCTTGTCTTTCCGTTTCAGTCGAGTTCGAGGTCGAGCTAAAGCTCCGGTCGAGTTTGGTTCATAGTCTGTCCCTTTTTGCTTGTTAAAGGGAAAGCTTTGAAGGTTCGTTGCTTCACTTTCTTTGTTTAAATATGTAACTCTGTTTAATCCTTTCTTGAAGTTAAAGATCGCAAGTTTGTGTTCAAATGCCTGATATCATGTCTGTGACTTTAGTTTGAGTTGATTTATAATCACATGTATGTTAGAGTTTTTTGACATTTATCTTGTTGAAGTTAAAACTTTGGTTAAAACTCATTTCATGACTGATACAGTATAAAGTGTATAGGTGCTGTTTTTTTATTAATTAAATCGAATTTCATGAGCTAAAGTATAAGTTGGGTTAGGGGATTTTGGGCCTAAGTCAATTTAGTAATGAGGCTGCTGAAGTAAAAATAACCCCGACTTAGCAAGTTTTCGGACTGATAATTCAAAAATAGTCAGCGTTTGCAAAGTTATTGAAAAATAGCTACTATTTTGCTGCAATACAGACCAGTTCAGCATTATATACTGGAGATTGGTGCACCTGTGTATGAACTTCTAACATATTATGCTGAAACTCTAATACGCGGAAAATTCCAGCATAATATACTGGAGATTAGAGCACCTGTATATGAACTTCCACCATATTATGCTGGACCGGTATATTAAACTGGAACTCCAGTATATTATGCCAGAGATATTTTCCGAATTTTGAAAAAAAACACTTCTCAAGCTAAGCTAATTTTGAAGCTTGGCCAAACAGGCTATAATTTCGGTATAACTAATTCCTACATTACTAATATCTGCATAACACTAACCAGCAATCAAACGAGCCTTAATTGCCCGAAAGACCATTAATATAGAACCTAACACAAGTCCTCTGAATTTTGCATCAACATAAACTCAAATATAAGACAACTAATTAGAAGTTGACACGATAAAAATACAGAATTTGGATAGAAAACCATAAAAATTCTCATACAAAAGGTAAGCATAGATGTACGCGACCGAAAAATAAAAGCTATGTCAACAGCAATAAGTTGAATGCACGATTCTCATAGAACTAATTGCTATGTCAACAAGTTGAATTTTACAACTTGAGACATTTTGCATGCTTTAAAAATGAAAAGAAACTGTATACGGGTAAAACCCAGCTCGATATTCGATCTCGCTTCCAAGACTCCCTGATTAGGTCGGGGTCAAAATATTTATGATCGGGTAAGGTCGAGCTTGAAAATCGATCTAACATTCGATACAATCAGCCAAGATCGAAATATGGTGATTAAGATCGAACCCAAAACATTGTCGAAATTAGCCATCGAGACCATCAGATTTGCCCTCAAGTTAACCGAAGACATAACCGGTCCCGTTTCTAGCGGTCTCGAAAGAAGCTTTGCCAACTCATCCGACAAGGGTCCGTTATTCTCGCCATTAACCAATCATTATGGCAGAAATCACGGAACGACTCAAAAAGGGAACCAACGGTCAGCAAATCAAGGACTTTTGCCTTTTATAGAATAATAAAATAATACCTTAAAAGGTAAATATCTCCTAATATATAAAGGGGACTTGACAAATTATAAGGGACATTGTAACATATACTGATAAGCAATACATTCTCTAAGTTCTTACTCTTTAATATTTTGGTGTCAAATAAAGTGCATTCAATTCAAGGGTGACCTGTTTTCCTAAGCCGAAATCATCCAACTCACGTGATTTACGGTTAATCTATCGTTATTTATTTCAATTGCAATATAATTTATCTTTTTGTATCAAGTTAATCCGCATATCCTTGAAATCACTTACAAATTCAATCATTATCCGATTATGAGGGTAAACACAAACCCAAGAAATGAAATTTAGCTGGCATAATACTAATCTACGCTAAGAAAAATGACACCAGTTCATATCAAACATCCTATAAGTTGCAACCAGGTCAAATACGATAAAATAAGGTAAAATTTAACAAAATAACAAAATCTGAATTGCAAAACAATAGTTACAATGATTCATAGCATACCTATATTTCTTATAATGCTCCCACCATAGGATAACTACATTGATCGGCAAGAAAGCAGTATATGAGACATCATGAAAGCAGATGCCAATGACTTCTGCATCACGGTTGATAAGTAGGCCCCCAATACAACACTACAACAAAGAAAGAAAACAACATTAAAGACCCTTAATCATATTATTCATTCACTCTCTTTCCACTGAAAGCCTAACATACAATAACAAATATACATATAATATGAATATCATCTTTAACACAGTCAATGTGTTGACTAAATAAACCTATGCATAAGCAAGATGAGTAAAGTGTTTAACTATTAACGTAAAAGATAATCATGAAAGAGAGCTGCCCTCGTAATTTTGCAAGTTGCATTGAAAAACTCTTTACAGTTGACGTTGTCATGGAAGTGACAGCGATCAATGCTAGTTGGATCAACCACAAACATTTTGAAAGAAAAATGCTCAATAACTAATGTAGCAATCATGTATGCAATATGCAATGAGTGTGTCGGCACACTTCAAAATCCATACATTGTGTTAAAAATACACTCAAGACATAAATGAGTAAATTAAAGTCAAAAGATCTCATTGTACCAACTACAAAGTCAAAATAAGTTGTAAATAAAACCATCAAGTCAATAGCATTGAGCGAGGCACAAGCAGCCAAATATGGGGTGGACTGGTGTTTTCAAAATGGAATACATGTTTTCGATTTGGAATTAGACTCACTGATTGTGACGAATATGCTGAAAAATAAAAACACCAACAATCTCAAGCTCAGAAAGATAATCAAAGACATCACCTCGACAGTCAGTAGGACAGAGGTACACTTCACCCATTGCTTTAGAGAAGCAAATCAAGTGGCGGATTCTTTAGCTAAGTTAGCCTCGTCGGGTGGAAACGGTACCTTCTACTACTCTTTTCAACAACTTCCGAAAGAGACGAAGGGACATTTTCAACTTGACAAATGGCAACTTCCTAGTATTAGAAGAAGATACGACAAAAGTAATTTCTTTGTAAGTTGAATTTATATTTAGATATGGAAGAGTAGTATAAGCTCTCTCTTCCAATTTTTTTGAAGACTACATCAGTCAGAGACATCGTAGGGGTCTAGCCTAACCCCCAACATTTAAAAAAACAAAAGCCAATAGTATTGAGCATAAAAATTTGGAAAAAAGAAAACTTGGTAAGTGATATGGCACATGGGCATTGCAAAGTACAATATCTGAGTGCCTGGGTTTTTTAAAATTTATACATTATAACAACAACAACATACCTAGTATAGTCCCATAAATGGGGTCTGGGGTTGGTAGAGTGTACGCAGACCTTACCCCTACCTTTAAGAAGGCAGAGAGGTTGTTTCGGTAGACCCTTGGCCTAGGAAAGAAAAAGGGAAAGGGGAATAACAAGCAAACCAATCTGACAACCGAAGCGAAAATACAAAATTAACACTAGGCAATGCAATCAAAAAACCCAAACAAAAAGCAACAACAAGTAATAACAGAAGTGTAGAGATACGAAAATACACAAAAAACACTAAGTGATGTATAAAAGCTACTTAAAATCTATACATTACGTTAACAAAAATAGCTTACAAGCTAAGTGAGATAAAAATTTTAATACCACATATATCTGTTTTGCTGAAATTGAAGCAAGGTTCAAGGGAGTGTCTACTAGCAATAGAATTGCTTATCTCTCTCTCTTTGGCATTTTGTTGGAACTTTATATAAAGAAACACAAGTTAGCACAATTTTATAAGCCTCATAAACTTCCAGATGCAATAAAATGATATTTAAAGAAACACTAACCAGAATTCTCCGGGAGCAGCCATGAGATCTTATGGCTCTTCGATAAAACGGCCCAACGCAACCACCAGATCTCCTAGAAAAAGATCAAAGATCATGGATGATGTGGATGAAGCTGAAATAACTTTTCTTCGTGAAGCTGACTCGGATGAAGCTCATTTGGATGAACGGACATAGCGTCATTCAAATGAGTGAATGATGCAACAAGACGTGGTTTATCTATCCTAATTGCAGCAACATTGAAATGAAGATCGAAGGTCTCAATTTGACCATCAATCGGCGTCTCATCTGGTAGGTGTGAAAAATCTATTATTGATAATGATATAATGAGCCCTATATATAATACATATTTTATTCCTATTACATATGAGACTATGACATATTTTACTTCTACTACATATGAGACTAAGATTATTTACACATAACTATCTAGCACTCTCTCTCAAGCCGGTGCATACAAATCATATGTACCGAGCTTGTTACATATGTAACTAATACGAGGACCAGTGAGGGACTTGGTGAAAATATATGCAAGTCTTGCCAAACTCCTGGATAACTGTGCTGAACTTATCAAACCAAACTCGAGGAGACTATTCTAAACCATAAAGTAACCGGCTGCAAGCGACATACAAGGCCACTAAACTCTATTAAATAATGTAAAAGGTATAACTGTCATTATATATTGAAGTTGTTAGAGAGTTAGTTAAGTAGTTAATTATTGTTAGAGAGTTAGTTAAGCTTAGTGTTAGGAGTTAGTTAAAAATATGAATACACTGTTAATGCAACGTGTATAAAGGGAACAATGAAATGTAATTTCTACACACTTTTAAGAAATGAAATCATCTCATTCATTTTGGCTAATCTCTATTCTCTCAAACGGTTGCCTCTTCTTTTTCTTCTTCTTCTTCTTCTTCTTCTTCCTTTCTTTGCTTCCTTTATTTCTCTGAATCTTTACTCACTACTATGTGAATTATTTCAAACTCCCCCTAAGAAACAAAATCAGGTGGTTGCTGATAAATATATATTGGCTGAAAAGTCGACGGAGAAATTTGAAAAATAGTGAGACTAAGTCGAACTTCACACTACAAAATAGGTTCTAAAACGCCACCAGAAAATAGAAACTTTTTGGGAATTAGTGTTCACGCCAGAAAAAGTGCACTGTTCAAGCCGGAAAAATAGAAGTTGTTAGAATTTGATGTAATTTATATGGGTAGGATTAGAATCACTGGACGAGTAACTCGTCCTGAAGAAGTTTTGTCAAAAAGTGACCGGGATGGCTCACACGCGCCGGAAAAGTTATTGTAACTCACTGGAAAATTCCAAAATTCTCGGAATCTGTAGGAAATTGTATTGGTGGACTCGGAATCACCCCACGAAATAACTGTCCTAAATAATTTTGAAAATTTTGGCAAGAAAATGCTTCATGCACCGACGCGTGTCAGACGAGCTCGGCGAAACCCTAGTTCTGGCGGCGTGTGGAGGCGCGCGAGGGACTTTCTGCCGGAGCGATTGACTGAAGTTTTGTCGCCTGACGTTTCCGAACAAGATAGTGGTGTTGGTTTTCGCATAATACTTACTAATGAGGAGATAACACAGATTAATCTTGAGTCGTCCACTGGAAAGACACACGGTGACTGACTTTTCTATTCCGACGGAACGGGATTTCTAAGGTTTGGTCGCACAAGGGTTTCGGATCTGATGGTGGTACTGGTATATGCACAATACCACTGTAGCAGTGATGAATCCTGGGAACAAGACGATCTTTCTTCCCAGATGTCGCTGGAATGACGCACAACGATAATTTTCTCACTGAAGCTCTGACACCATGTGAGAATATCTATTATTGATAATGATATAAGCCCTATATATAATACATATTCTATTCCTACTACATATGAGACTGTGACATATTCTATTCCTACTACATATGAGACTAAGATTATTTAGAGATAGTTATCTAACATTATCAATAAAGTGAAGTTGGTGAAAAACAACTAAGAAAATATGGAAACTAGACACCAACCTTAATATCTTCGGCCACAGAATTCTTTACTATATGAGATCTCAACAAGCTAGCTGAAGTCAATATGATAGAACAATTATTGTGACTCTCCATGACAGTGCCAGTGCACTCAAATAGCTCCTTCAGCCTTGAACACAAAAGAGAATACACAAGAAATAAAAAGTAGGCAAAACAATTACTAAAGAAGTTAAAGGTGGAAAGCTTCATCTCAAGTAGCAAAAGAACCAAGCATGGATACTTTTGTTTAGATGTACATGATTCACTTTTCTGTTGCTCTTTTTTGGATGTAATCACAAGATTTTCGTAGTGCTGCTTTTGACATAAAAAATACTTAACATTTACATTTCAAAAAAAGAAACAAAATAATAATGACAAAAAAGAAAACCTTTTTGGTTTCTTGCCCCCTTCTACCAGTCGGTGTTTGATTTGCAAGGTCATGTCTCAGATTGTCAACTCGTTCTTGCAGGGAAATGACACCTGAAAATAATAACAATACTGCAATAATAATATTTGTAAGCAGATACAAGAATTGGCTTGAATCGTACTAGGCACTATCATAAAAAATTATTTCACTAATGTGAAATATTTCCCGAAGATTAAACAAGCCATCTTTATTTATTTAGAGGAGACAAGAATCAACAAAATTAAATAATAAATCCAGCTATTTTAAAAAAAAGGGGAACAAAAGAAGATAGACTACTAATTTTGAGAAGAAAAGACAACAATAAGAAGTTACCGCATAATGAAAAAGCAAGGAAAGTTGCTGATGATTTTTACCTAAGTTGAATGCCTATTTATAGGATTTAAGAGAGGTTTAAAGCAGGAGAAGTGTTATACACTTGTCTTGAATGTTTCATGCAATTGCCACTTTTCATACTTCTTTTTCCACTTATCATAGGCTTCTAGAATAGCTTAGACATTTGTCATTTAGGTTTTGAAATAGATATGACATTTGTAAAATAAAAGGATACTTGGCTATTTAATTTTTGAAAATACTGCCACAAACTCCACATATTTTCAAAAAATTATAGGAAAGGGATAGAGGAATGGAAAAATTAACAACTTGCTCGATTTGCATAGTCCGAATGTAATAGGTTTGGTGTCTTCTAGACTATGAACCAAATTTAAACCAATAAAATTTAACTCATAGAATTACTGGTGAAATGTAATATTTCTATGAACCAATAATTCTTATTGTAAGTCAGAGATTTTATCAATCACATTTTGACCCCCGGTAATTTTGCTGTTCAACGCAGTTTTGCGCCCAATAGGCCATGTGCGTGCCTGGTTATTCATGAGAGTTCTAGAGACTAGGCCAAAATCTCATAGGAGCGGCCCCATTCCACTCTCATATAGGTGAATTCATCAAGTGTATACTGCTTTTAAATACACCATCTATACGGACTATGAATTTCATTAAGAGTTATAACTCAGCCTCTCAATTGGTAGCAGTCAAGCACTCTCTTTTAGTACTTCAGTGCCAATATCGACTTGTTATTACCTATATGAACCTACTTCATGGGATCTCCAATCACATAGGTTGGATTACCATCTCTATTGACAATATGTTGGCCTTAACCCCATCTATTTTGAGGTTTGAAGAATTAATTTTCTTTCCACATATTTAGTCAGAGGATCGACTAAATTTATCTCTGACTTCACATAGTCAATGAAAATTATTCCATCTCTCAACAGCTATTTTATGACATCATGTCTCAATTTCATGTTTCTACTTTTACAATTATAAGATTTATTCTTTGCTATAGCTATTGCTGCTTGTCAATCACAGTGTATAGACACATGAGGCAATACGTCCTTTATTAAAGGGATATTAGCTAAGAAGTTTCTTAGCCACTCAGCCTCAGAACCAGCTAACTGCAGAGCTACAAACTCTGATTCCATAGTCGATCTAGTAATGATCGTTTGTTTAGCTTATTTCCACGATATAGCACCACCACCAAGGGTGATGTCACGACCCAATTTAGGATCGTGACCGGTGCTTAGGAGCAAGTGCTCCCAAGTAAGCCTCATCGGTATTTCACAGAAAATCAGACAGAGTTTCCCCTGTTTTTGGACTATTCAAAAATTTTCCTATCTCAAAATCAACAACCAACCATCCTAATATCAACCAAACAATCCACAACTTATCAATAACCAAAACAAGTATCCACCATTACTAATCAACCCACTAACAACCAGAAATACTAATTTATCTCCAACTTTGATAATAAATAACGATACTCAACATAAGACTATAATAACAAAATGATACTCATGACACCAAAATGATGACTATGGAGCGACTCTAAGAGTTCAAAGAAAAGACCATAACAATAAATAAAATCTCCGCCCACGCGAACAAGTGCGAGGCTCACCAAGAACTATCAACCTGTGCGCTCTAATTAACGAAATCCTCGTCCGCGTCAACTACTGTCTCTAGAAAAAAAAATTAGCGGGGAATGAGTCGCTAGCTCAGTGAGTAATAAAACTTAACCACAACCATTTTTTTATTGGGGACAAGTCAAAAACATGCTAGTATCTCAAACAGAAAATAACATAAAAATGCCCTTTCAGAAACAATAAATAATTTTCAGTCTCATCATGCTTTTCTTATAGTATAATACAATTAACCATTCAGTAATAAGATCGATAACCACTGTATAATATCAATATTCATATTTGGGAGGTTTCAATGAACGGATTATGTAATCGGTATAACTGTGAATTTCTTCGCAAGAAGTCAAATATAACGGTAGTCCCTACTCGAGGAAAATCGGTAATGGTATGCTAGTTTTACCTTCCCACTAGCGAGGGCTGTAATGGTAATCGGTAATTACAAGGTGCACCAGGTCTAACAAACCCGCCGTTAGCTACGGGATCCTTCAAAGTCTATTCCTATTTATACTTGCCTCTATAATCCGTATATACTACTAGAAACATATTTTAAAACAATATAGGGCATTTCGGTTCTTATCAAATCGTGTAATTTTATTTCGATAACAGTAAATTCAAGTAACGGTAAAACATATCTCGTGACAACAAGAATATTTAAAGCAACGGTAATCGTCTCATATAACTCTTTCGGTATCATCTCGAGTAAAAGACTTGTCCCATATGCAGCTCAAAATCATCGGTAACATATTCATATTAAAAATCATGTGTAAATTATGCAAGTTATGAAAATACAAATTGCGGTAAGATTACTACTCACAGTACTCCTGCCGAAATACCAAATGCTTCACCTCGAGCAATTCGTACAAATTTCTCCAATCAATCTATAATTACATAATATCGATCTCATGTTAATTGCCTCATTTAGGCTAAATCCATCACTAATTTAGAATACCCAGTCCTCCGAGTTTTATATTTTATCATCAATTCGCCGAATTATATTTACCCATGCTATGAGTAATTTAAATTAGTCCAAAATCTTTTAAATAAAAAGGTATTTATATGGTTTATTCCCTGTACTATTCAATTTCCTTAATCGTGTGCATAAATTGAAACTGAAATAACATCACTGTCCATAATGTTCCTTCTTAATTGGTACTTATCTTTTGTACTCAATACTAGCTTACCACATTCAAACCCAAATTCGATACTGTCATTGCAATACAATTAAACATCAAAACTTAGTCCTTGCACCCTAACTTAATTTACACCTAACAAAGATCATATATAATGAAACTAGTTTAAGTACAAATACATCAATACCCTTCTTTTTTCCAAGTGAATTTATCCCACAGTAACATTGACCAATTTTTAATTGCATAATTTGCCTAGAATAACTCTTATTGGTATTAAATTACTTATACATTGTGAAACTCTTCAAATATATGAACTGAGACAAAAAGAATTACCAGAAGAAAAGAATCCAGATGAGAAATTCGAGTATTACCCGTAAAACCAGTGCGTATTTAAAATTTCTCAAGGTTTGGTTCCAGCCTCCTCCTCCTCCCCCTCCTGCTTCTTCTTCTTCTTCTTCTTCTGATGATGATGATGATGATGATGATGAAATTCCTTTTCTGCATTTTCTGAAGCAGAACCCTTTTCCCCTTTCCTTTCTTTCGTTTGTGTTAATTTGATTACAGTTATGGGTTCGGCCCTTTTAGTGAAATCCTTCTCCTTTTTCTTTTCTTTTCTTTTCTTTATTTTTTTAGTTATTATTATTATTATTATTATTATTATTATTGTTATTATTATTATTATTATTAAAGATCTCTATTTTAACACGTTTGAGAATTCTTAATCTAGCTAATTCAGTACCCTTATGTTTAAAGACTGGCGGTAATCCGCACAATCAGTAAGGATATAAGAATTGAAATATACTTGAATTTTTTATATAGTTTAATGATTGTATAGATGGTTAAACCTTTTACTCAAGCAAGTGGTCTGTCATAATATAATACATACTCTCATTGAGCACATGTGTCTAGCAGTTCTAACCGTGAAAGAAGATGCCCTTTTATAACTCATTCATCGGGCTAAAGTTCACGACTGGCTAGACGGAGCCACTAAGGCAAAGCCAATAAGAGTAGTGCTATATTAGACTGTATCAACCATCTCGAAACCAAGTCAAAATACTATATATAAAACTCATTTATATTTTAATAGATGCCGTCGCTTTCATGGTTTATATACGAGAGAAGTTAGATATTCAACATAGATATGATGTCTCCTAGCCGGACATAGTCACGGCCAGAGAGGAGAGACTAGAAGAAAAACTAAGGAAGAAAACAAGTACCTTTTGGCCGGGATGCAAGGCATGAAGATGAAGAACTGAAAACTTTATTTATTTTGTTCTTCGGTTACAAATTTCAAACTCTAATTACACTTGAGAGAAAGAGAGAGAATTTAGAGAGAGAGGGGTTTGACTTCTGCCTCTGAATGAACGTATAAATAGAAAAGAAAAAGAATCCATGAACAGTAAAATAGGGTCCCACATGGGTCCCTGTACAGTGTTTCTACTGTGCAAACAGTATTTCTACTGTTGATGAATAATGTTTCTACTGTTAAAACAGTTTATCTACTGTTGAGTGGGGTCCAGCTGCTGGGTCCGGCAACTTCACTGTGCAATGGGGTTCGGCGGCTTCACTGTGCTGGTCGCTTTTTCATTTCTTTCATTTTGCGGAGGAATTCTTCCGCATCTTGTAGGGATTCATCAGATAATATCTTCTCTGATTCAATAGGTTGGGAATCATCAGCGATATCATCATTGCTGGTTTCACTTTGCATCGAAGTGTCTGACTTCTCATACTGATTGATGGAACGAAACAAATTTCTTTTTACTTCTTTCAAGTAGTCGTTGATCATTTCTTCTTTGTTCCCTTCTTGAAAGGAGATCTTTCTGGCAATATGCCGAACTGAACTATTATCAACCTTCTCCTTTTTAGGGTTGCTGGAATATTCTTGGATTTTTGTTTTGATGGAATCCAAGAGTTTTTGACCGTATAACGTCTTCGTTTTGGGATCCTTCTTCATTAGTTTATCCTAGAAATTGTTATAAAAGGTCCTGCATAAATATGGAATTTGTTCCTCGGTGAATCCAACTTCTGGAGTCCATTTATGAATCCAAAGAATAGAGAATTACAGAAAGAAATATATCTAGTCAATTTTTTCTAGGTAACAGATATTATCTGTGTGGTATAATTCATTTATAACAGGAGAGATTTTTGTCCATTCTTTGTATAACATGAGAAATGGATCAGGTCATATTTTTATAGTCGGACCGTGGTATGACCACTAGTTTAAGAACCAATTTGGAATGGGCTCTGCAAATATCTTTGCACATACTTTTACGAATCAAGTATGCTTGTGTCGATCATTATTGTAGTAGAGCACTTTATCAAAGGCCTGGATATAATCCCAATAGGTAAAATTCATGCGGGACTTGTTAAGGCTGATCTGCCTTTCTTTTATCGTGGATATACCTCAATCTTCAACAGATATAATCTGTTTGATTATGATCTTTGAGAAGTTATAAATATTCTCGTCTGTGCTATAACCAGAAAAGTGTTGAAATTCTGCATTGCCAGTACTGGTGAGTATAGTCTCATAATAAGAACGAGTTTTGTATGACTCACCCGGATAATACAATCCATTTAATCAAATACCTTTGGAATATCTTCCATGGTTCTTCTTTCCTCTGAATATCAGAATTTTCTAAAAGAAATATCATTTCTTTTTTAGAAAATTTTTCATAGGACTTGATATCATCATTGTCCTCTTTTGTAATAGAAGCAAAAGTATCACTTTGCTTTTGAGCAGTCAAATATGCCTGCAAGTGCGCGTATAACGGGCTATCTTCTGGAATATCTTCCAGGTGAATGGATGGTCCTATCATCGAGGACTCATCTTTGAGAGATATCTTTTCATTAGTCAAACTTTTTCTTCCCATTTGTATAATTGGGGAGTTTGATGTGGATCCGTATGACGATCCTGAAGGAGATCTTCTTCCTTTGGGATGTGGGGATGATCTTCCCCATCCTCTACCTCTACCTCTACCCCATGAGGGTTCCATCCTGCAAGTATTCACGAGATAAGAAATCTGGCAGACAATTATCAATTCCCTTTTTGTATTGAATTTCAAAATCAAAAGGGGCTAATTGAGCCTGCCATCTTGCAAATATCATTTTTGAGGCATCATGTTTAAAATACTTGTTAAACATATATTTAACAGATTGTGCGTAAGTTTTTATCAAAAACATTTGATTGTATAAATCATCTTGGAATTTTAAAACACACTTAACTATGGTTAACATTTCATGAGCCACAGTAGCGTATTTTCTCTGGGCTTCAGACCATTTTTCAGAGTAAAATACAACAACAACAACAACAACAACAACCCAGTATAATCCTATTAGTGGGGTCTGGGGAGGGTAGTGTGTACGCAGACCTTACCCCTACCCTGGGGTAGAGAGGCTGTTTCCAATAGACCCTCGGCATCCTTCTCTCCAAGAACTCCCCACCTTGCTCTTGGGGTGACTCGAACTCACAACCTCTTGGTTGGAAGTGGAGGGTGCGTACCATCAGAGCAACCAATATTGGACGCATCAGTCTTGATAATCTTTTTCCATGCAGGATTAGCAAGGGTCAAACAAGGTAAAGTTTTAACACGTTGCTTAATATTTTTAACCAATATAGTATGACTATCAGTCCAAGGGTTTTTATAATCCCTTTTAGCCTATCATATAAGGGGGCTAAATCACGAGACAAATCTTTATAAAATGGTAATATATAATTTAAACTTCCCAAAAATCTTTGTAACTGAGTTCTATCAGTAATAACATCGGGAAATTTTGAAGCAAAATCAATAGATCTTTGAATCAGAGTAATTTTTCCCTGATAAATATAATGTCCTAAAAATTAAATATTAGTTTGGAATAAACTCATTTTTTGTTTAGAAATAACCAAATCATTTTGTATAACAATTCTTTTAAAAATATCTAAATGTTTAATATGCATTTCAAATGTTTTGGAGAATACCAAAATGTCATCAATATAAACAATGATAAAATCCAGATAGGGGTTGAATATATCATTCATGATTTTTTGAAATTCGGAGGGGGCATTATTTAAACCAAAAGGCATAACATTCCATTCATATTGCCCAAATGGAATATTAAAAGCAGTTCTATAAGTATGCTCTTTAAATATTTGAATCTGCCAATATCCAGATTTTAAATCAAATTTTGAAACTATATTGGCATCATATAATCTTGATAACAAATCCTTTTTATTGGGAATGGGATACCTTATCCACTTTAAAAACTTATTTAAAGATTTATAATTAATAACCAATCTAGGAATACCACGTTCCTTTTTAGCAGCATTATTAACATAAAAAGCTGTGCAAGACCAAGGAGATTTTGAGGGTTTTATCAAACCCTTTTGTAATAAATTATCAATCTCTTTCTTGCAGAATTTCACTAGTTCAACGTTCATCTGACAAGGTCGAGATTTAGTAGGAATATCATTCTCAGAAAAATTATCTTCATATGGCAGTGTGACAATATGCTTTTTTCTATTCCAAAAAGCACTGGGATGCTCAGCACAAATATCAATAGCAATATTTTCGGAAATCAATTTAATCTTTTCTTGTACTTTAGTGGAATTCATAGTATCGAATATATTCATACTAAATAATTTCAATTATAATGAATCAATATGTCTTTGCTTCATATCAATTAAAGCATTTATATCTCTAGTTACGGGATCTGTAACAAAAGTATAACTTATTTCTTTATCCTTATAAGTAGCAGAAAAACCTTTTGAGTCTATGCTAGTGAAAGGATAAATAGAGTTAATAAACGGTGTTCCAAGTATAATCGGAGGATATAACTGATTTTTCACTAAGAAAAAGAAGTGAGGAATACAGACTTTATTCTGACAAATACAAGTATTAGGTAATTTATACTCTATATCTAAAACATGTCCTGATGTAGACTTTACCATATGAGTAGTTTTTTGAAAATATTTAGTAGGTACTAGACCTTCCTGAATGCAGCTAACATCAGCTCCACTAGCAATCTTAGCAATATTTGTAATAGAAAAACTATTATCAATAAGAATAGTACATTTAATATACCATCTATGAGCAGTAACAATTTGCATCATTCCCAAAAACATATCATGTTGAGAATTAATCTTAATAGGTTTTTCAGAATAAATATCATTTTCAGAAATACCTTTGTTTTTATCATCAGATTTCTCAGTTGGAGAATTGATTTTCTCAATCTGAGTAATCCTATGATCACAAATCATTTGATTTTGTTTAAGAGATTTGATCTCTCGTTTCAAGTTTTCAACTTCAACCTTTAAATCATCAAAAGAAGAATCTCTTGCTGGAGTTGTACTTTTATTCAAAAGACGGTTATTAACCTCTAATAAAGAATAAGGAGCAGTATAATCAAATTCCTTTTTTGAGTTTTCAAAAGGTCTTGAAGATGAACTTGAACTATTACTAAGAGCCAAATTTATAATTGTTTCATGAAGTTTTTCATCAGTAACTTCTTTTAAAAGCTCTATTACATTATCAGATGTAATAGTTTTCATATTCAAATCTTGGAACTGAGATTGCAATTTATAAAATTCATCATCATCACAAGTACATGTATTATCTTTGCAAGCTGCACAAGTATTATCAATATTTTTATCACTATCAGATAAATCAAATAAATCTATTTCAGCTTCAGATTCTGACTCAGAATAATAATAATCAAATTCTGATCCAGAAGTGTATAACAAACCATTAACCTTATCACGTAACTCATTGTCTAGTTCTAAGGTTTTCAGCTTTTGAAGCTTACAATTTGGAGCTATATGGCCAAAATTTCCACATTTGTAACACTTAATATCAGCAAGATCTCGCTTAGACCTATTCTTCGTAAATCTAGTAGACTTGCGATGAGCTTTCTTAGTTTCACGTTCCTCTTTGGATCTATATCTAGATCTCTTTCTCCTATAAGGATTGTCTGGGTTAGGGTATCTATGATACTTATGTTTGTTCTTCTTATGAGTAGAAGTCTCGGGTAGTCCGAACTGGGTGCAAAAGTCTCCTAATTGGTTTCTTTCCTTAAGCTTATCCATTTTAAGCTGTCTAGACAATTTTAACTCATTGCACAGGTTTAACCCTTCCTGTGTGCAAATTTCTATCAACTTACCATAGGTATAATCTTTGTACGAAATTTCACCAAAGCTACCTCTTAGAGTCTTTCTAACTCTTTCAGCAAATAAGGAGGGAAGGCCATCTATAAACTTAGCTTTCCAATGGTCAAACTTATTTTCGGGTAACTCCATAACCCTACTCATAAAAGTATCTTTATACCATCTGAATTCCCCTAAGGTGCTACATCTAAGACCATTAAATAGAGTACGGACAGTCTCATGCTGATTGGTAAATCTACTATTGAAATATTCTAAAATAGTAAGAACAAAGGTATAAACAACATCTTCTCTATTTTTTACAAGAGCCATGCCTAAGTTATCAACTCCTTCGTCAGTGGCTATTGCATTAATAACCATGAACTTTTCATCAACATTCAAATAATTATCCCACCAGCCACGAAGTTGGCCAGTAAAACCTGTAACAATCATTTTGCAAATAGTTCTATCTATATTTTTCACACTTTTACAGATAGTTGCATACATAAGCATTCTATGCACAAGAATAGTTAACTGTCTATCAGTCAATCTATCAATATTCCATTCATAAATTTTGGAACCATTATAAGACGTATTAGTCTGATTCCAATCACGTTCCTCTATTAAGACATCTTGAGGAGTAGGACGATCGTAATAATAAGTTTGCATTCTGGGTTTATCAGCAAGCTTACTATTCCTTTTAGGATAACCTCGGAGTTTATTAAACTCTGACCAACTTCATTTTTATAATCAAAAGTAGTATCTAATTTATCAGCAAAATCTTTTGATAAATCAATAGGTTTGACATTCAAACCGGATAACTTTTTATCAAGAAGTTCTTCTAAATCACTTAAAGATTTAAATTTAAAATCCTGAATCTCAGGGGGTCTTTGAACATGAGTAAGAACAATTTGAGATTCTGATTTGCTTCCTGACGTAGAGGCAATATCAGTTAAAATTTTGTTAGTACTCATATCTTTTATCAAAATTGTTAAATCATCAAGTGTTTTATCAAGAAAACTGATTTGTTCACCCAAAACTTTAACATATAAACTCAAATAATTATTTTGAGAAATTAATTTATTAATTTTTGCGATGCTGACTGCAGCAACATCTTCGTCAATAAATTTTTGAAATACAGTAAATGTAATACCTGAATTATTTGGTAAAACAAAAGGTGCTTGAGGAGGATAAATGACTTTAGTAATATTGCCACTCCCATCTTTGAAAGATCTTTCTAAAACCTTTATATAAAGCGGTAAATAAGTGGTTATAAACCAAGGAACAAAATACATAATTTGATTATGTAAAGCACAAGTTTCATAAAACTCTTGAGAAATATTATTTAAATCATCTTTACTATAAGTATCAAAAAACCAAGTTTTAAACCGGTTTCATTTTTTACTAAAAAATTCTTTTTTAATATAAATTCTAGCTTGTGACCTTGGACTAAAATCTATTTGGTGTGGGATCATTAAGTATCATTGGGGTTGAAATCCATTTCGGATGCAGAAGGAATATCCTTATCAGAAATATTATCACTATCCTGAACAATATTTGTTTGGGGGTTAATTTTAACCCTTTTAACTGGCTTATCACCCACTTTAGTAGAAATTGTATGCAAAGATGCAACACGATTTCTAGCTGGTCCATAGACTGGTTCAACAGGAGAAATATGTTAAATATCAGGCAACAGTCTACGATTGGTAAATGAATGTCTATTACAATTAGAACTAATAGCAGCCAAAAGTGTATTATTAGAGAATGACTGCCTATTATAAGTGGAACTATTATCATCAAACTGAATGCAAATCATGCCATCCGAATTTTGAGTAATATGAGAATATTTAGTATTACTAACTTCATTAGTTATCTGACTAGGGGATATAACCGAATCCAAAGTCCAAGTAGTTGAGAAATTAATCTCTTCCCACTTAATAGGTGTCACGACCCAAAACTAACTCTGTCGTGATGGCGCCTATCGTGGAACTAGGCAAGCCGACTAATTTTCAAAACAAACTGATATTTCATTTCAAAGATAATTCCAAGGTTATTTAAAATAAAACCTCCATTTAAAAGAGTTCAAATCAAGAAAAAACAAAATTTACGGAAAAGAAAATGCATGGTAAAATATTTATCAATGTAGTAAAATAAAATGACATTGGAAATGAATCAAATAGTATGTCACATTTAATGACACCAAATAATTACAAATAATATCTCGTGGAATCAAAACAGAATTTCCTTCAATTTTATGAAAATCACAACAATTAATCGAAAGCAACTATGGCCATAAATCAATATCAACAAGGGCACTACCGAGGTACCGCCTCGTAGTCCCAAATTATAAATAATTTCACAATATCTCATTTCCTTATATCACCGCGGGAGCCTTCATAATTTATTTAAAGAAAATATTTTTTTCCGAAATAGCATCCCGCGTTTTAGCCACCGTTATCACACCGCATGACTTCTAGTAGTTACCCCTACTAGCCACCGTATCAAGCCACCCTTATTTCACCGCATGCATTTCAACACCCAGACCTTATACCACCGCATGCGTATCAATATCACAATATATCACAATTTGCACCTCAAGTGCTCAAATAATTTAACTTGCCAAAATAATTCAACAANGTATCAAGCCACCCTTATTTCACCGCATGCATTTCAACACCCAGACCTTATACCACCGCATGCGTATCAATATCACAATATATCACAATTTGTACCTCAAGTGCCCAATATTTTAATTTTTCCACAAAACAATCAACAACAATAGTTTTCAATAATAAAGAGCTCATGGCTCATTCCAGAATAATCCAAAAAAAAAAAAAATCTTACGAAAATATTCAAGAATAAATAATTCAGGAAAATAATATTTTAAATTTTTAATACGTTGCTTCAATATNTCAGGAAAATAATATTTTAAATTTTTTTAATACGTTACTTCAATATCAAATTTAAAAATGTCAAATACTTCATATTAATAATATTTAATTTAAAGAAAATCAACCTTCAAATAATGCACAGTATAAAAAATACCAAGTTTCAATTAAACAAAAAAAATAATTAGCAAGAAAAGGTCAAGCAAATTTAAAAAATATAAACATTAAATCAATAATGAAGAATATAACAAAATAAAATAATTTAATTAATGCACAACAATGATCTACACAATTTAAAACATAATCTTTTACTTTTAGCCTGTGTACACACTCGTCACCTCGTGTACACGACTTTTCACATATTACAATAATCAATCCTTAGGGAATTTCCCCCACAGAAAGTTACACAAGTCACTTACCTCGACTTGCTCCAATTTAACCAAGTATTATACTTTTTCCTCGATTTTTCCACTCCGATCGACTCGTATCTAGTCATAATTAATTCGATATAGTCAACAAAAATTATAGTAATCAATTTCATAAGAGAATATTATATTTTCAATAAAATTCAAAATTAGCTCAAAATTTTTTCGTGGGGCCCACATCTCGGAATCCGGCAAAACTTATAAAATCCGATAACCCATTCAATTACGAGTCCACCCATACCAAATTTACCAAATTCTGATAACAACTCGACCTCCAAATCTTAAATTTTCGTTTTTAGAAGATTTTGCAAAAATCTTGATTTTTCTTCCATAAATTCACGGATTCATGATGTAAATGAGTATGGAATCATGAAATATAATCAATATAGGATAAGGAACACTTACCCCAAT
>AWOL01S0000736.1:15003-31657 GCA_000715115.1 Nicotiana otophora
GGAAGGCGTGGGATATAACACACGAAAATATGGGAATCAGGCGGAATTCTAGGTTTTTGGCCGAAAAACGAAAAAAATGAAGAACGATCATGGCGGGGCGGTGACTATAGTTACTTAGGTCGTATGTGATGGCCCGTAAAAATTTTAGGCTATCGGGGTCCGGTAGTCTGGACCACTCGGAAGGCGTGTGCTATAGGACACGAAAGTACGGGAATCGCGCGGAATTCTAGTTTTTTGGCCGCAAAATGCATAACCTGAGGAACGATCATGGTGGGGCGGAGACTATGGTTCCTTAGTTCGTATTTGATGGCCGGAAAAATTTTAGGCGATCGGGGTCCGGGGTTCCCGGGACGACTCGGAAGGCGTGGACTATAGCAAATAAAAATATGGGAATCGCGTGGAATTCTAAGTTTTTTGCACAAAAACACAAAAATCTAGGAACGATCATGGCGGGGCGGTGACTATGGTTCCTTAGGTCGTATTTGATGGCCCGGAAAAATTTTAGACGATCGGGGCCTGGGGGTCCCGGGACTACTTGGAAGACGTAGGCTATAGCACACAAAAATATGGGAATCGGGCAGAATTCTAAGTTGTTTTCCGTAAAACTCAAAAAAATGAGGAACGGTTATGTCAGGGCAGTGACTATGATTCTTTAGGTCTTATTTGATGGCCCGGAAAAATTTTAGGCGATCCGAGTCCGGGGGCCCAGCCCACTTGGAAGGCATGGGCTATAGCACACGAAAATATGGGAATCAGGCGGAATTCTAGTTTTTTTGTAGTAAAATTCAAAAAACGAGGAACGATCATGGTGGGGAGGTGACTCTGGTTCCTTAGGTCATAGTCGATAGGCCAGAAAAATTGTAGGCGATCGAGGTCCGGGAGTCCCGGTTCCACTTGGAAGGCGTGGGCTATAGCACACGAAAATATGGGAAACGGGCGGAGTTTTAGTTATTTGGCCGTAAAATGCAAAAAATGAGGAACGGTCATGGCGGGGCGGTGACTATGGTTCCTTAGGTCGTATTTGATGGCGTGGAAAAATTTTAGGCGATCCGGCTCCGGGGGGCCCTTCCCATTGGGAAGGCGTGAGCTATTATAGCACACGAAAATATGGGAAACGGGCGGAGTTTTAGTTATTTGGCCGTAAAATGCAAAAAATGAGGAACGGTCATGGCGGGGCGGTGACTATGGTTCCTTAGGTCGTATTTGATGGCGTGGAAAAATTTTAGGCGATCCGGCTCCGGGGGGCCCTTCCCATTGGGAAGGCGTGAGCTATTATAGCACACGAAAATATGGAAATCAGGCAGAATTCTAGTTTTTTGGCCGAAAAATGCAAAATATGAGGAACGATCAGGGCGGGATGGTGACTATGGTTTCTTAGGTCATATTTGATGGCCCAACAATTTTTTAGGTGATCCGAGTCCGGGGGGGCCGGCCCACTCGGAAGGCGTGGGATATAACACACGAAAATATGGGAATCGGGCGGAATTCTAGGTTTTTGGCCGCAAAATGAAAAAAATGAAGAACGATCATGGCGGGGCGGTGACTATGGTTACTTAGGTCATATGTGATGGCCCGGAAAAATATTTGGCTATCGGGGTCAGGGGTTCCCGGGACCACTCGGAAGGCGTGGGCTATAGCGAATGAAAATATGGGAATCGCGTGGAATTCTAGGTTTTTTTGCCAATAAACACAAAAGACTAGGAACGATCATGGCGGGGCGGTGAATATGGTTCCTTAGGTTGTATTTGATGGACCGGAAAAATTTTAGACGATCAGGGCCTGGGGGTCCTGGGACTACTTGGAAGACGTGGGCTATAGCACACAAAAATATGGGAATCGGGCGGAATTCTATGTTTTTTGCCGTAAAATGCAAAAAATTGAGGAACGGTCATGTCAGGGCGGTGACTATGATTCTTTAGGTCTTATTTGATGGCCCGAAAAAATTTTAGGCGATTCGAGTCCGGGGCCCAACCCACTTGGAAGGCGTGGGCTATAGCACACGAAAATATGGGAATCAGGCAGAATTCTAGTTTTTTGTAGTAAAATTCAAAAAACGAGGAACGGTCATGGTGGTGCGGTGACTCTGGTTCCTTAGGTCATATTTGATAGGCCAGAAAAATTGTAGGCGATCGGGGTCCGGGAGTCCCGAGTCCACTTGGAAGGCGTGGGCTATAGCACACGAAAATATGGAAAACGGGTGGAGTTATAGTTGTTTGGCCGTAAAATGCAAAAAATGAGGAAAGGTCATGGCGGGGTGGTGACTATGGTTCTTTAGGTCGTATTTGATGGCCTGGAAAAATTTTAGGCTATCCGGCTCCGGGGGGCCCTACCCATTGGGAAGGCGTGAGCTATTATAGCACACGAAAATATGGGAATCGGGCGGAATTCTAGTTTTTTGGCCGAAAAATAAAAAAATGAGGAATGATAATGGCGGGGAGGTGACTATGGTTCCTTAGTTCTTATTTGATAGCCCAAAATAAAGGTGACTGAGTCCTAGGGGCCCGGCCCACTCGGAAGGCGTGGGCTATAGCACACGAAAATATGGAAATCAGGCAGAATTCTAGTTTTTTGGCCGAAAAATGCAAAATATGAGGAATGATCAGGGCGGGGCGGTGACTATGGTTTCTTAGGTCATATTTGTTGTCCCGGAAGATTTTTAGGCGATTGGGGTCCGGGGGTCCCGAGACCACTTTGAAGGCGTGGGCTATAACACACGAAAATATGGGAATCGGGCGAAATTGTAATTTTTTGGCCGAAAAATGCTAAAAGTGTGGAACAATCATGGAGGAGCGGTGACTATGGTTCCTTATGTCGTATTTAATGGCACGAAAATATGGAAATCAGGCGAAATTCTAGTTTTTAGGCCATAAAGTGCAAAGAATGAGGAAAGGTCATGGCAGGGCGGTGACTTTTGTTCCTTAGGTCGTATTTGATGGCCCGGAAAATTTTTAGGCGATCCGGCTCCGGGGGGCCCTACCCATTGGGAAGGCGTGGGCTATTATAGCACATGAAAATATGGGAATCGTGCGGAATTCTAGTTTTTTGGCCGAAAAATATAAAGAATGAGGAA
This sequence comes from Nicotiana otophora, assembly GCA_000715115.1. Classification (NCBI taxonomy): domain Eukaryota; kingdom Viridiplantae; phylum Streptophyta; class Magnoliopsida; order Solanales; family Solanaceae; genus Nicotiana; species Nicotiana otophora. The sequence continues at coordinate 18,074 of AWOL01S0000736.1, forward strand.
CGATCATGGCAGGGAGGCGACTATGGTTCCTTAGGTCTTATTTGATGGCCCGAAAAAAATTTAGGTGATCCGAGTCTGGGGGCCCAGCCCACTCGGAAGGCGTGAGCTATAGCACACGAAAATTTGGGAATCGGGCGGAATTCTAGTTTTTTCGCCGAAAAACGCAAAATATGAGGAACGATCAGGGAGGCGCGATGACTATGGTTTCTTAGGTCATATTTGATGGCCTTGAAAAATTTTAGGCGATCGGGGTCCGGGGGTCCTGAGACCACTTTGAAGGCCTAGGCTATAGCACACGAAAATATGGGAATCGGGCGGAATTCGAATTTTTTTGCCGAAAAATGCCAAACGTGAGGAACGATCATGGCGGGGCGGTGACTATGGTTCCTTAGGTCATATATAATTGCCCGGAAAAATTTTAGACGTTCTGAGTCAGGTGTGGGCTATAGCATACGAAAATATGGGAATCGGGCGGAATTCTAGTTCTTTCGCTGAAAAAGGCAAACAACTAGGAACGTTCATGGGGAGCCGTGACTATGGTTCCAAAGGTCGTATTTGATGGTCCGGAAAAATTTTAAGCGATCGGGGTCCGGGGGTCCCTACCCATTGGGAAGGCGTGGGCAATTATAGCACACGAAAATATTGAAATCGGGCGGAATTTTAGTTTTTTTGCCGAAAAATGCAAAACATCAGGAACGATCATGGTGGGGAGGTGAATATGGTTCCTTAGGTATTATTTGATGGCCCAAAAAATATTTAGATGATCCGAGTACGGGGGGCCCGGCCCACTCGGAAGGCGTGGGCTATAGCACACGAAATATGGGAATCGGGCGGAATTCTAGTTTTTTGGCCGTATATCGCAATAAGTGAGGAACAATCATGGCGGGGCAGTTACTATGGTTCCTTAGGTTGTATTTGATGGCCCGGAAAAAAATTAGGCGATTGGGGTCCGGGGATCCCGGGACTACTTGGAAAGTGTGGGCTATAGCACACAAACATATGGGAATCGGGCGGAACTCTAGGTTTTTGGCCTAAAAATGCGAAAAATGCGGAACGATCATGGCGAGGCAGTGGCTATGGTTCATTAGGTCCTCTTTGATGGCCCAAAAATCTTTTAGGCGATCCGAGTCCGGGGGGCTCGACCCACTCGGAAGGCGTGGGCAATAACACACAATAATATGGTAATCGGGCGACATTCTAGTGTTTTGGCAGAAAAATGCAAAAAATGAGAAACGATCATGGCGGGGCAGTGACTATGGTTCCTTAGGTCATATTTGTTGTCCAGAAAAAGTTTAGGCGATCGGGGTCCGGGGTTCCCGGGACCACTCGGAAGGCGTGGGCTATAGCAAATGAAAATATGGGAATCGCGCGGAATTCTAGGTTGTTTGCCAAAAAACACAAAAAACTAGGAACGATCATGGCGGGGAATTGACTATGGTTCCTTAGGTCATATTTGATGGTCCGGAAAAACTTTAGAAGATAGGGGTCCGGGGGTCCCGGGACCACTCGGAAGGCATGGGCTATAGCACATGAAAATATGAGAATCGCACGGAATTCTAGTTGTTTGGCCGAAAAATGCAAAAAATGAGGAACGATCATGAAGGGGAGGTTACTATGGTTCCTTAGGTCGTATTTGATAGCCCGGAAAATGTTTTAGGCGATCGGGGTCCGGGGGTCTCGAAAAACGCAAAAAATGAGGAACGATCATGGCGAGGCAGTGACTATGGTTCCATAGGTTATATTTGATGGCCCGAAAAAATTTTAGGTGATCCGAGTCCGGGGGGGCCGGCCCACTTGGAAGGCGTAGGCTATAGCACACGAAAATATGAGAATCGGGCGGAATTCTAGGTTTTATGCAGAAAAATGCAAAAAATGAAGAACGATCATGGCAGGGCGGTGACTATGGTTCCTTAGGTCGTATTTGATGGCCTGGNTCTAGGTTTTATGCCGAAAAATACAAAAAATGAAGAACGATCATGGCAAGGCGGTGACTATGGTTCCTTAGGTCGTATGTTATGGCCCAGAAATATTTTAGGCTATCGGGTTCCGAGAGTCTGGGACCACTCGGAAGGCGTGGGCTATCGCGCGGAATTCTAGTTTTTTGGCCGAAAAATGCAAAAAATGAGGATTGATCATGGCAGGGCGGTGACTATGGTTCCTTAGATCATATTCGATGGCCTAGAAAAATTTTAGGCGATCGGGGTCCGGGGTTCCCGGGACGACTTGGAAGGCGTGGGCTAGAACACACGAAAATATGGGAATCGGGCGGAATTCTATTTTTTTGGCCGAAAAATCCAAAGAATGAGGAAAGGTCGTGGAGGGGTGGTGACTTTGGTTCCTTAGGTCGTATTTGACGGCCCGGAAAATTTTTAGGCGATCCGGCTCCGGGGGGCCCTACCCATTGGGAAGGCGTGGGCTATTATAGCACATGAAAATATGGGAATCGTGCGGAATTCTAGTTTTTTGGCCGAAAAATGTACAAAATGAGGAACGATCATGGAAGGGAGGTGACTATGGTTCCTTAGGTCTTATTGGATGGCCCGAAAAAAAATTAGGTGATCCGAGTCCGGGGGCCCAGCCACTCGGAAGGCGTGGGCTATAGCACATGAAAATATGGGAATCGGGTGGAATTCTAGTTTTTTGGCCGAAAAATGCAAAATATGAGGAACGATCAGGGCAGCGCGATGACTATGGTTTCTTAGGTCATATTTGATGGCCTTGAAAAATTTTAGGCGATCGCGGTCCGGGGGTCCTGGGACCACTTTGAAGGCCTAGGATATAGCACACGAAAATATGGGAATCAGGCGGAATTCGAATATTTTGGCCGCAAAACGCAAAACGTGAGGAACGATCATGGAGGGGCGGCGACTATGGTTCCTTAGGTCATATTTAATTGCCCGGAAAAATTTTAGACGTTCCGAGTTAGGTGTGGGCTATAGCACACGGAAATATGGGAATCGGGCGGAATTTTAGTTTTTTCACTGAAAAAGGCAAACAACTAGGAACGTTCATGGAGGGGCGGTGACTATGGTTCCTTAGGTCGTATAAGATGGTCCGGAAATATTTTAGGCGATCGGGGTCCGGGGGGCCTGGGACCACTCGGAAGGCGTGGGCTATAGCACACGAAAATATGAGAATCGCGTGGAATTCTAGTTTTTTGGCGGAAAAACGAAAAATATGAGGAACGATCATGGCGGGGCGGTGACTATGGTTCCTTAGATCGTATTTTATGCCCCGGAAAAATTTTAGGCGATCGGGGTTCGGGGGTCCTGGGACCACTTGAAAGGCGTGGGCTATAGCACACGAAAATATGGGAATCGAGCGGAATTTTAGTTGTTTGGCCGAAAAAAGCAAAAAATGAGAATTTATCATGGCGGGGCGGTGACTATGGTTCCTTAGGTCGTATTTGATGACCCAAAATGTTTTTAGGCGATACGTGTCTGGGAGGCCCGGCCCACTCGGAAGGCGTGGGCAGTAGCCCACAAAAATATGGGAATGAGACGAAATTCTAGCTTGTTGGCCGAAAAATGCAAAAAATGAGGAACGATCATGGCAGGGCAATGACTATGGTTCCTTAGGTCGTATGCGAATGCCCGGAAAAATATTAGGCGATCTGGCGTCCAGGGGTCCCGGAACCAATTGGAAGGCGTGGGCTATAGCACAAGAAAATATGGGAATCGGGCTGAATTCTAGTTTTTTGGCCGTAAAATGCAAAATATGAGGAACGATCATGGCGTGACGGGGATTATGGTTCCTTAGGTCGTATTTGATGGCATAGAAAAATTTTAGGCGATCTGGGGTCAAGGGGTTCCGGGACCACTTGGAAGGCGTGGGCTATAGCACACAAAAATATGGGAAATGGGCGAAATTCTATTTTTTAGGCCGAAAAATGCTTAAAATGAGGAACGATCAAGGCGAGGCGGTGACTATGGTTCCTTAGGTCATATTGTATGGCCCGAATAAATTTTAGGCGATCGGGGTCCGGGGGTCCCGGGACCACTTTGAAGGCGTGGACTATAGCACACGAAAATATGGAAATCGGGCAGAATTCTAATGTTTTGGCCGAAAAATGCAAAACTTTTGGAACGATCATGGCAGGGAAGTTACTATGGTTCCTTAAGTCGTATTTAATGGTCCGAAAAAATTTGAGACGTTCCGAGTCCGGGGGCCCGACCAACTCGGAAGGTGTGGGCTATAGCACACGAAAATATGGAAATCGGGCAGAATTCTAATGTTTTGGCCGAAAAATGCAAAACTTTTGGAACGATCATGGCAGGGAAGTTACTATGGTTCCTTAAGTCGTATTTAATGGTCCGAAAAAATTTGAGACGTTCCGAGTCCGGGGGCCCGACCAACTCGGAAGGTGTGGGCTATAGCACACGAAAATATGGGAATCAAACGGAATTCTAGTTTTTTCGGAGGAAAATGCAAACAACTAGGAACTTTCATGACGGGGCGGTGACTATGGTTCCTTAGGTCATATTTAATAGCCCGGAAAAAAATTTAGGCAATCCAACTCCGGGGGGCTCTACCCATTGGGAAGGCGTGGGCTATTATAGCATACGAAAATATTGGAATCGGGGGGAATTCTAGTTTTTTGGCCGAAAAATGCAATAAATGAGGAACGATCATTGCGGGGAGGTGACTATGGTTCCTTAGGTCGTGTGATGGCCCGGAAAAATTTTAGGCGATCCGAGTCCGGGAGGCCCGGCCCACTCGGAAGGCGTGGGCAATAGCATACGAAAATATGGGAATCGCGCGAAATTCTAGTTTTTTAGCTGAAAAACGCAAAATATTAGGAACGATCATGGCAGGGCGGTCACTATGGTTCCTTGGGTCGTATTTGATGGCCCGGAAAAATTTTAGGCGATCGGGGTCCGGGGGTCCTGTGACCACATGGGAGGCGTGGGCTATAACACACGAAAATATGGGAATCGGGCGGAATTCTAGTTTTTTGGCCGAAAAATGCAAAAAGTGAGGAACGATCATGGCAGGGCGGTGACTATGGTTCCTTAGGTCATATTTGACGGCCCGAAAAAATTTTAGGAGATCCGAGTCCGGGAGGCCCGACCCACTCGGAAGGCGTGGGCTACAGCACATGAAAATATGGGAATCGGGCGGAATTCTAGGTTTTTGGCAGAAAAATGCAAACAATGAGGAACGATCATGGCATGGCGGTGACTCTGGTTCCTTAGGTCGTATTTGATGGCCCTAATATATTTTAGGCGATCGGGGTCCGGGGGGCCTGGGACCACTAGGAAGGAGTGGGCTATAGCACAGAAAATATGAGAATCGCGCGGAATTCTAGTTTTTTGGCGGAAAAACGCAAAATATGAGGAACGATCATGGCGGGGCAGTGACTATGGTTCCTTAGATCGTATTTTATGACAAGAAAAATTTTAGGCGATCGGGGTCTGGGGGTCCTGGGACCACTTGAAAGGCGTGGGCTATAGCACACAAAAATATGGGAATCGGGCGGAATTTTAGTTGTTTGGCCGAAAAAAGCAAAAAATGAGGAACGATCATGGCGGGGCGGTGACTATGGTTCCTTAGGTCGTATTTGATGACCCAAAATTGTTTTAGGCGATACGTGTCTGGGAGGCCCGGCCCACTCGGAAGGCGTGGGCAGTAGCACACAAAAATATGGGAATGAGACGGAATTCTAGTTTTTTGGCCGAAAAATGCAAAACATGAGGAACGATCATGGAAGGGCAGTGACTATGGTTCCTTAGGTAATATTTGATGGCCCGGATAAATTTTAGGCGATCGGGGTCCGGGGGTCCCGGGACCACTTTGAAGGCGTGGGCTACACGAAAATATGGGAATCGGGCAGAATTCTAATTTTTTGGTCGAAAAATGCAATAATTGAGGAACGATCATGGCAAGGCAGCTACTATGGTTCCTTAAGTCGTATTTAATGGTCCGAAAAAATTTGAGACGTTCCGAGTCCGGGGGCCCGACCAACTCGGAAGGTGTGGGCTATAGCACACGAAAATATGGGAATCAGACAAAATTCTAGTTTTTTCGGAGACAAATGCAAACAACTAGGAACGTTCATGATGGGGCGGTGACTATGGTTCCTTAGGCCATATTTAATGGCCCGGAAACAAATTTAGGCGATCCAACTCCGGGGGGCTCTACCCATTGGGAAGGCGTGGGCTATTATAGCATACGAAAATATGGGAATCGGGCAGAATTCTAGTTTTTTCGCCGAAAAATGCAAAAAATAAGGAACGATCATTGCGGGGTGGTGACTATGGTTCCTTAGGTCATATGTGATGGCCTGGAAAAATTTTAGGCGATCCGAGTCCGGGAGGCCCGGCCCACTCGGAAGGCGTGGGCAATAGCACACGAAAATATGGGAATCGCACGGAATTCTAGTTTTTTGGCCGAAAAACGCAAAATATTAGGAACGATCATGGTGGGGCGGTCACTATGGTTCCTTGGGTCATATTTGATAGCCCAGAAAAAATTTAGGCGATCGGGGTCCGGGAGGCCCGTCCCACTCGGAAGGCGTGGGCTATAGCACACGAAAATATGGGAATCGGGCGGAATTCTAGGTTTTTGGCAGAAAAGCGCAAAAAATGAGGAACGATCATGGCATGGCGGTGACTCTGGTTCCTTAGGTCGTATTTGATGGCCCGGATACATTTTAGGCGATCGGGGTCCGGGGGGCCTGGGACCACTCGGAAGGAGTGGGCTATAGCACACGAATATATGAGAATCGCGCGGAATACTAGTTTTTTGGCGGAAAAATATAAAATATGAGGAACGATCATTGCGGGGCGGTGACTTTGGTTCCTTAGATCATATTTTATGGCCCGTAAAAATTTTAGGCGATCGGGGTCTGGGGTACTGGGACCACTTGAAAGGCGTGGGCTATAGCACACGAAAATATGGGAATCGGGCGGAATTTTAGTTGTTTGGCCGAAAAAAACACAAAATGAGGAACGATCATGGTGGGGCGGTGACTATGGTTCCTTAGGTCATATTTGATGACCCAAAATTGTTTTAGGCGATACGTGTCTGGGAGGCCCGGCCCACTCGGAAGGCGTGGGCAGTCGCACACAAAAATATGGGAATGAGACGGAATTCTAGTTTTTTGGCCGAAAAATGCAAAAAATGAGGAACGATCATGGCAGGGCAGTGACTACGGTTCCTTAGGTCGTATTCGATGGCCCAGAAAAATATTAGGCGATCTGGGGTCCAGGGGTCTCGGAACCAATTGGAAGGCATGGGCTATAGCACAAGAAAATATGGGAATCGGGCTGAATTCTAGTGTTTTGGCCGTAAAATGCAAAATATGAGGAACGATCATGGAGGGACGGGGATTATGGTTCCTTAGGTCAGGGGGTTCCGGGACCATATAGCACACAAATATTTGGGAAATGGGCGAAATTCTATTTTTAGGCCGAAAAATGCATAAAATAAGGAACGATCATGGCGAGGCGGTGACTATGGTTCCTTAGGTCATATTTGATGGCCCGGATAAATTTTAGGCGATCAGGGTCTGGGGTTCCCGGGACCACTTTGAAGGCGTGGGCTATAGCACACGAAAATATGGGAATCGGGCAGAATTCTAATATTTTGGCCGAAAAATGCAAAAATTGAAGAACGATCATGGCAGGGCAGTTACTATGGTTCCTTAAGTCGTATTTAATGGTCCGGGAAAATTTGAGACGTTCCGAGTCCAGGGGCCCGACCAACTCGGAAGGTGTGGGCTATAACACACGAAAATATGGGAATCAGACGGAATTCTAGTTTTTCGGAGAACAATGCAAACAACTAGGAACGTTCATGATGGGGCGGTGACTATGGTTCCTTAGGTCATATTTAATGGTCTGGAAAAAAATTTAGGCGATCCAACTCCGGGGGGGCTCTACCTATTGGGAAGGCGTGGGCTATTATAGCATACGAAAATATGGGAGTCGGGCGGAATTCTAGTTTTTTGGCCGAAAAATGAAAAATGAGGAACGATCATTGCGGGGAGGTGACTATGGTTCCTTAGGTCGTACGTGATGGCCCGGAAAAATTTTAGGCGATCCGTGTCCTGAAGGCCCGGCCCACTCGGAAGGCGTGGGCAATAGCACACGAAAATATGGGAATCGCACGGAATTCTAGTTTTTTGGCCGTAAAATGCAAAATATGAGGAACGATCATGGCGGGACGGGGATAATGGTTCCTTAGGTCGTATTTGATGGAACGGAAAAATTTTAGGCGATCAGGGTCCGGGGGTCCCGTGACCACTTGGAAGGCGTGGGCTATAACACACGAAAATATGGGATTCGGGCGGAATTCTAGTTTTTTGGCCGAAAAATGCAAAAAAGTGAGGAACGATCATGGCAAGGTGGTTACTACGGTTCCTTAGGTCGTATTTGATTGCCCGGAAAATTTTTAGGCGATCCGAGTCCGGGGGGCCTGGGACCACTTGGAAGGAGTGGGCTATAGCACACGAAAATATGAGAATCGCGCGAAATTCTAGTTTTTTGGCGGAAAAACGCAAAATAAGAGGAACGATCATTGCGGGGCGGTGACTATGGTTCCTTAGATCGTATTTTATGGCCCGGAAATATTTTAGGCGATCGGGGTCCGGGGGTACTGCGACCACCTGAAAGGCGTGGGCTATGCACACGAAAATATGAGAATCGGGTGGAATTTTAGTTGTTTGGCCGAAAAAAGCAAAAAATGAGGAACGATCATGGCGGGGCGGTGACTATGGTTCCTTAGGTCGTATTTGATGACCCAAAATATTTTTAGGCGATACGTGTCTGGGAGGCCCGGCCCACTCGGAAGGCGTGGGCAGTAGCACACAAAATTAGGGGAATGAGACGGAATTCTAGTCTTTTGGTCGAAAAATGCAAAAACTGAGGAACGATCATGGCAGGGCAGTGACTATGGTTCCTTAGGTCGTATTCGATAGCCTAGAAAATAATTAGGCGATCTGGGGTCCAGGGGTCTCAGAACCAATTGGAAGGCGTGGGCTATAGCACAAGAAAATATGGGAATCGGGCTGAATTCTAGTGTTTTGGCCGTAAAATGCAAAATATCAGGAACGATCATGGAGGAACGGGGATTATGGTTCCTTAGGTCGTATTTGATTTCACGGAAAAATTTTAGGCGATCCGGGGTCAGGGGGTTCCGGGACCATATAGCATACAAAAATATGGGAAATGGGTGAAATTCTATTTTTTAGGCCAAAAAATGCATAAAATGAGGAACGATCATGGCGAGGCGGTGACTATGGTTCCTTAGGTCATATTTGATGGCCCGAATAAATTTTAGGCGATCGGGGTCCGGGGGTCCCGGGACCACTTTGAAGGCGTGGGCTATAGCACACGAAAATATGGGAATCGGGCAGAATTCTAATTCTTTAGCCGAAAAATGCAAAAATTGAGGAACGATCATGGCAGGGCAGTTACTATGGTTCCTTAAGTCGTATTTAATGGTCCGGAAAAATTTGATACGTTCCGATTCCAGGGCCCCGACCAACTCGGAAGGTGTGGGCTATAGCACACGAAAATATGGGAATCAGACAGAATTCTAGTTTTTTCAGAGAAAAATGCAAACAACTAGGAACGTTCATGACGGGGCAGTGACTATGGTTCCTTAGGTCATATTTAATGGCCCGGAAAAAAATTTAGGCGATCCAACTCCGGGGGGCTCTACCTATTGGGAAGGCGTGGGCTATTATAGCATACAAAAATATGGAAATCGGGCGGAATTCTAGTTTAGTGGCCGAAAAATGCAAAGAATGAGGAACGATCATTGCGGGGAGGTGACTATGGTTCCTTAGGTCGTATGTGATGGACCGAAAAAATTTTAGGCGATCCGAGTCCGGGAGGCCCGGCCCACTCGGAAGGCGTGGGGTATAGCACACGAAAATATGGGAATCGCGCGGAATTCTAGTTGTTTGGCCGAAAAATGCAAAATATTAGGAACGATCATGGCGGGGAGGTCACTATGGTTCCTTGGGTCATATTTGATGGCCCGGAAAAAATTTAGGCGATCAAGGTCCGGGGGTCCTGTGACCACTTGGAAGGCGTGGGCTATAACACACGAAAATATGGGAATCGGGCGGAACTCTAGTTTTTTGGATGAAAAATGCAAAAAGTTAGGAACGATCATGGCAGGGCGGTGACTATGGTTCCTTAGGTCATATTTGATGGCCCGAAAAAGTTTTAGGCGATCCGAGTCCGGGAGGCCCAGCCCACTCGGAAGGCGTGGGCTATAGCACACAAAAATATAGGAATCTGGCGGATCTCTAGGTTTTTGGCAGAAAAACGCAAACAGGAACGAGCATGGCATGGCGGTGACTCTGGTTGCTTAGGTCGTATTTGATGGCCCGGATAAATATTAGGCGATCGGGGTACGGGGGGCCTGGGACCATTCGGAAGGAGTGGGCTATAGCACACGAAAATATGAGAATCGCGCGGAATTCTAGTCTTTTGACGGAAAAATGCAAAATATGAGGAACGATCATTGCGGGGCGGTGACTATGGTTCTATAGATCGTATTTTATGGCCCGGAAAAATTTTAGGCGATCGGGGTCCGGGGGTACTGGGACCACTTGAAAGGCGTGGGCTATAGCACACGAAAATATGGGAATCGGGCGGAATTTAGTTGTTTGGCTGAAAAAAGCAAAACATGAGGAACGATCATGGCGGGGCGGTGACTATGGTTCCTTAGGTCGTATTTGATGACCCAAAGTTTTTTTAGGCGATACGTGTCTGGGAGGCCCGGCCCACTCGGAAGGCGTGGGCAGTAGCACACAAAAATATGGGAATGAGACGAAATTCTAGTTTTTTTGCCGAAAAATGCAAAAAATGAAGAACGATCATGGCAGGGCATTGACTATGGTTCCTTAGGTTGTATTCGATGGCCCGTAAAAATATTAGGCGATCTGGGGTCCAGGGGTCTCAGAACCAATTGGAAGGCGTGGGCTATAGCACAAGAAAATATGGGAATCGGGCTGAATTCTAGTTTTTTGGCCGTAAAATGCACAATATGAGGAATGATCATGGCAGGACGGGGCTTATGGTTCCTTAGGTCGTATTTGATGGCACGGAAATATATTAGGCAATCCGGGGTCAGGGGGTTCCGGGACCACTTGGAAGGCGTGGGCTATAGCACACAAAAATATGGGAAATGGGCGAAATTCTATTTTTTAGGCCGAAAAATGCATAAAATGAGGAACGATCATGGCGAGGCGGTGACTATGGTTCCTTAGGTCATATTTGATGGCCCAGATAAATTTTAGGCGATCAGGGTCCGGGGGTCCCGGGACCACTTTGAAGGCGTGGGCTATAACACACGAAAATATGGGAATCGGGCAGAATTCTAATTTTTTGGCCGAAAAATGCAAAAATTGAGGAACGATCATGGAAGGGCAGTTACTATGGTTCCTTAAGTCGTATTTAATGGTCCAGAAAAATTTGAGACGTTCCGAGTCCAGGGGGGCCGACCAACTCGGAAGGTGTGGGCTATAGCACACGAAAATATGGGAATCAGACGGAATTCTAGTTTTTTCGGAGAAAAATGCAAACAACTAGGAACGTTCATGACGGGGCGGTGACTATAGTTCCTTAGGTCATATTTAATGGCCCGGAAAAAAATTTAGGCGATCCAACTCCGGGGGGCTCTACCCATTGGGAAGGCGTGGGCTATTATAGCATACGAAAATATGGGAATTGGGCGGAATTCTAGTTTTTTGGCCGAAAAATGCAAAAAATGAGGAACGATCATTGCGGGGAGGTGACTATGGTTCCTAAGGTCTTATTTGATGGCCCGAAAAAAATTTAGGTGATTCGAGTTCGGGGGCCCCAGCCCACTCGGAAGACGTGGGCTATAGCACTCGAAAATATGGGAATCGGATGGAATTCTAGTGTTCTAGCTGAAAAACACAAAATATGAGGAACGCTCATTGCTCGGAGGTGACTATGGTTTCTTAGGTCATATTTGATGGCCCGAAAAAATGTTAGGCGATCGGGGTCCAGGGGTCCCGGGACCACTTTGAAGGCGTGGGCTATAGCAAACGAAAATATGGGAATCAGGCGAAATTCTAATTTTTTGGCCGAAGAACACAAAAAGAGAGGAATGATCATGGAGAGGTGGTGACTATGCTTTAGACATTCTAAGTCCAAGGGGCCCGGCCAACTCGGAAGGTGTGGGATATAGCACATGAAAATATGAGAATTGGGAGGAATTCTAGTTTTTTCGCTGAAAATCGCAAACAACTAGGAACGTTCATGGCGGGGCGGTGACTATGGTTCCTTAGGTAGTATTTGATGGTCCAGAAAAATTTTAGGCGATCGGGATCCGGGGGTCCCGGGACCACTTTGAAGGTGTTGGCTAAAGCACATGAAAATATGTGAATCGGGCAGAATTCTAATTTTTCTACCGAAAAACACAAAAAGAGAGGAACGATCATGGCGGGGCGGTGACTATGCTTCCTTAGGTCGTATTTAATGGCTCGGAAAAATTTTAGACGTTCCGAGTCTGGAGGGCCCGGCCTAGTCGGAAGGTGTAGCATACAAAATTATGGGAATCGGGCGGAATTCTAGTTTTTTTGCTTAAAAGCGCAAAGAACTAGGAACGTTCATGGCGGGGCGGTGACTTTGGTTCCTTAGGTCGTATTTGATGCTCCGGAAAAATTTTAGGAGATCGGGGTCCGGGGGTTTCGGGACTACTCGGAAGATGTGGGCCATAGCACATGAAAATATGGGAATCGCGCGGAATTCTAGTTGTTTTGCCAAAAAATGAAAAAAATGAGGAACGATCATGGCGGGGCGGTTACTATATTTCCTTAGGTCGTGTTTGATGGCCCGGAAAATTTTAGGCGATCGGGGTCCGGGGGTCCCGGGACCACTTGGAAGGCATGAGCTATAGCACACAAAAATATGGGAATCGAGCGGAATTCTAGTTTATTGGCCGAAAAATGCAAAAAATGAGGAACGATCATGGTGAGGTAGTGACTATGGTTCCTTAGGTTCTATTTGATTTCCCAAAAAAATTTTAGGTGATCCGAGTCCGGGGGGCCTGGCCCACTCGGAAGGCATGGGCAATAGCACACAAAGATATGGTAATCGGGCGGAATTCAATTGTTTTGGCCGAAAAATGCAAAACATAAGGAACGATCATGGCGGGGCAGTGACTATGCTTCCTTAGGTCGTATTTGATGTCCCGGAAAAATTTTAGGCGATCGGGGTCCGGGGTTCCCGGGACTAATTGGAAGGCGTGGGTATAGCACACGAATATATGGGAATCGGGTGGAATTCTAGTTTTTATTCCGAAAAATGCAAACAATGAGGAACGATCATGGAAGGGCGATGACTATGGTTCCTTAGGTCATATTTAATGGCCCGGAAAAATTTTAGGCGATCCGAGTCCCGGGGGCCCGGCCCACTCGGAGGCGTGGGCTGTAGCACACGAAAATATGGCAACAGCACACAAAAATATGGAAATCGGACGGAATTCTAGTTTTTTGGCGAAAAATGCAAAATATGAGGAATGATCATGGCGGGGTGGTGACTATGGTTCCTTAGGTCGTATTTGATGGCCCGAAAAATTTTTAGGTGATCCAGGGTC
>AWOL01S0000736.1:32330-49915 GCA_000715115.1 Nicotiana otophora
CGGGTGTCCCGGGACCACTTGGAAGGCATGGGCTATAGCACACAAAAATATGGGAATCGGGCGGAATTCTAGTTTTTTGGCCAAAAAATGCAAAAACTGCGGAACGATCATGGTGAGGCAGTGAATATGGTTCCTTAGGTTCTATTTGATTTCCCGAAAATCTTTTAGGTGATCCGAGTCCGGGGGGCCCGGCCCACTCGGAAGGCATGGGCAATAGCACACAAAAATATGGTAATCGGGCGGAATTCTAATTTCTTTTGGCCGAAAAATGCGAAAAATGAGGAACGATCATGGCGGGGCAGTGACTATGCTTCCTTAGGTCGTATGTGATATCCCGGAAAAAATTTAGGCGATCGGGGTCCGGGGTTCCTGGGACTACTTGGAAGGCGTGGGTATAGCACACGAATATATGGGAATCGGGCAAAATTCTAGTTTTTATTCCGAAAAATGCAAAAAATGAGGAACGATCATGGAAGGACGATGATTATGGTTCCTTAGGTCATATTTAATGGCCCAGAAAATTTTTAGGCGATCCGAGTCCCTGGGGACCGGCCCACTCGGAGGCGTGGGCTGTAGCACACGAAAATATGGCAACAGCACACAAAAATATGGGAATCGGACGGAATTATAGTTTTTTGGCTGAAAAATGCAAAATATGAGGAACGATCATGGCGGGATGGTGACTATGGTTCCTTAGGTCGTATTTGATGGCCCGAAAATATTTTAGGTGATCCAGGGTCCGAGGGTCCCGGGACCACTTGGAAGGCGTGGGCTATAGCACACGAAAATATGGGAATCGGGAGAAATTCTAGTTTTTCAGCCGCCAAACGAAATAAGTGAGGAACGATCATGGCGGGGCGGTGACTGTGGTTCCTTAGGTCATATTTAATGGCCCGAAAAAAAATTTGGCGATCAGAGTCCGGGGGGCCCGTCCCACTCGGAAGGCGTGGGCTATAGCATACGAATATATGGGAATCACGCGGAATTCTTGTTTTTTGGCGGAACAACACAAACAATGAGGAACGGTCATGGCGGGGCGGTTACTATGGTTCCTTGGGTCATATTTGATGGCCCGAAAAAATTTTAGGCGATCGGGGTCTGGGGGTCCCGGGACCACTAGGAAGGCGTGAGCTATAACACACGAAAATATGGGAAACGGGCGGAATTCTAGTTTTAAGTCCGAAAAATGAACAAAATGAGGAACGATCATGGCGGGGCGGTTATTATATTTCCTTAGGTCGTGTTTGACGGCCCGGAATATTTTAGGCGATCGGGGTCCGGGTGTCCCGGGACCACTTGGAAGGCATGGGCTATAGCACACAAAAATATGGGAATCGGGCGGAATTCTAGTTTTTTGGCCAAAAAATGCAAAAACTGCGGAACGATCATGGTGAGGCAGTGAATATGGTTCCTTAGGTTCTATTTGATTTCCCGAAAATCTTTTAGGTGATCCGAGTCCGGGGGGCCCGGCCCACTCGGAAGGCATGGGCAATAGCACACAAAAATATGGTAATCGGGCGGAATTCTAATTTCTTTTGGCCGAAAAATGCGAAAAATGAGGAACGATCATGGCGGGGCAGTGACTATGCTTCCTTAGGTCGTATGTGATATCCCGGAAAAAATTTAGGCGATCGGGGTCCGGGGTTCCTGGGACTACTTGGAAGGCGTGGGTATAGCACACGAATATATGGGAATCGGGCAAAATTCTAGTTTTTATTCCGAAAAATGCAAAAAATGAGGAACGATCATGGAAGGACGATGATTATGGTTCCTTAGGTCATATTTAATGGCCCAGAAAATTTTTAGGCGATCCGAGTCCCTGGGGACCGGCCCACTCGGAGGCGTGGGCTGTAGCACACGAAAATATGGCAACAGCACACAAAAATATGGGAATCGGACGGAATTATAGTTTTTTGGCTGAAAAATGCAAAATATGAGGAACGATCATGGCGGGATGGTGACTATGGTTCCTTAGGTCGTATTTGATGGCCCGAAAATATTTTAGGTGATCCAGGGTCCGAGGGTCCCGGGACCACTTGGAAGGCGTGGGCTATAGCACACGAAAATATGGGAATCGGGAGAAATTCTAGTTTTTCAGCCGCCAAACGAAATAAGTGAGGAACGATCATGGCGGGGCGGTGACTGTGGTTCCTTAGGTCATATTTAATGGCCCGAAAAAAAATTTGGCGATCAGAGTCCGGGGGGCCCGTCCCACTCGGAAGGCGTGGGCTATAGCATACGAATATATGGGAATCACGCGGAATTCTTGTTTTTTGGCCCAAAAATGCAAACAATGAGGAATGATCATGGCGGGGTGGTTACTATGGTTCCTTGGGTCGTATTTGATGGCCCGGAAAAATTTTAGGCGATCGGGGTCTGGGAGTCCCGGGACCACTAGGAAGGCGTGAGCTATAACACACGAAAATATGGGAATCGGGGGAAATTCTAGTTGTTTGGCCGAAAAAAGCAACAAAATGAGGAACGATCATGGCAGGGCAGTTACTATGGTTCCTTGGGTCATATTTGATGGCCCGGAAAAGTTTTAGGCGATTGGGGTCCGGGGGTCCCGGGACCACTAGGAAGGCGTGAGCTATGACACACGAAAATATGGGAATCAGGTGGAATTCTAGTTTTTAGGCCGAAAAATGAATAACATGAGGAACGATCATGGTGGGGTGGTGACTATGGTTCCTTAGGTCATATTTAATGGCCCGAAAGATTTTTAGGCGATCCGAGTCCGGGGGGCCCGACCCACTCGGAGGCGTGAGTTGCAGCACATGAAAATATGGGAATTGCGTGGAATTCTAGTTTTTTGGTTGAAAAATGCAGAAAATGAGGAACGATCATGTCGGGGCAGTGACTATGGTTCCTTTGGTCGTATTTGATGGCCCGGAAAATCTTTAGGTGATCCAGGGTCCGGGGGTCCCGGGACCACTTGGAAGGCGTGGGCTATAGCACACGAAAATATGGGAATCGGGCGAAATTCTAGTTGTTTAGCCGAACAACGCAATAAGTGAGGAACTATCATGGCGGGGTAGTGACTATGGTTCCTTAGGTCGTATTTAATGGCCCGGAAAAATTTTAGGCGATCCGAGTCCGGGGGGCTCGGCCCACTCGGAAGGAGTGGGCTATAGCACACGAAAACATGGGAATCATGCGGAATTCTTGTTTTTTGGCCGAAAAACGCAAACAATGAGGAACGATCATGGCGGGGAGGTTACAGTGGTTTCTTGGGTCGTATTTGATGGCCCGGAAAAATTTTAGGCGATCGAGGTCCGGGGGTCCCGGGACCACTAGGAAGGCGTGAGTTATAACACACAAAAATATGGGAATCGAGCGGAAGTCTAGTTTTTTGGCCGCAAAACGCAAAATATGAGGAACGATCAAGGCGGGGAGGTGACTATGGTTTCATAAGTCATATTTGATGGCCCGGAAAAAGTTTAGGCGATCGGGGTCCGGGGGTCCCTAGACCACTTTTAAGGCGTGGGCTATAGCACACGAAAATATGGGAATCGGACGGAATTGTAATTTTTGGCCTAAAAATGCTAAAATTGAGGAACGATCATGGTGGAGTGGTGACTATGGTTCCTTATGTCGTATGTAATGGCACGGAAAAATTTTAGACGTTCCGAGTCCGGGGGGCCCAGCCCACTCGGAAGGTGTGGGCTATAGCACAAGAAAATATGGAAATCGGGTGTAATTCTAGCTTTTTCGCTGAAAAATGCAAACAACTAGGAACGTTCATGGAGGGGCAGTGACTATGGTTCCTTAGGTCGTATTTGATGGTCCGGAAAAATTTTAGGAGATCAGGGTTCGGGGTTTCCGGGACCACTTGGAAGGCGTGGGCAATAGCACACGAAAATATGGGAATCGGTCGGAATTCTAGTTTTTTGGCCGTAAAATGCAAGAAATGAGGACCGATCATGGCGGGGCGGTGACTATGATTCCTTAGGTCGTATTTTGATGGCCCGGAAAACTTTTAGGCGATCGGGGTCCGGGAGTCCCGGGTCCACTTGGAAGGTGTGGGCTATAACACACGAAAATATGGGAATCGGTCGGAATTCTAGTTTTTTGGCCGTAAAATGCAAGAAATGAGGACCGATCATGGCGGGGCGGTGACTATGATTCCTTAGGTCGTATTTTGATGGCCCGGAAAACTTTTAGGCGATCGGGGTCCGGGAGTCCCGGGTCCACTTGGAAGGTGTGGGCTATAACACACGAAAATATGGGAATCGGTCGGAATTCTAGTTTTTTGGCCGTAAAATGCAAGAAATGAGGACCGATCATGGCGGGGCGGTGACTATGATTCCTTAGGTCGTATTTTGATGGCCCGGAAAACTTTTAGGCGATCGGGGTCCGGGAGTCCCGGGTCCACTTGGAAGGTGTGGGCTATAACACACGAAAATATGGGAATCGGTCGGAATTCTAGTTTTTTGGCCGTAAAATGCAAGAAATGAGGACCGATCATGGCGGGGCGGTGACTATGATTCCTTAGGTCGTATTTTGATGGCCCGGAAAACTTTTAGGCGATCGGGGTCCGGGAGTCCCGGGTCCACTTGGAAGGTGTGGGCTATAACACACGAAAATATGGGAATCGGGTGGAATTCTAGTTTTTTGGCCATACAATGCAAAGAATGAAGAAAGGACATGGCGGGGCGGTGACTTTGGCTCCCTAGGTCGTATTTGATGGCCCGGAAAATTGTTAGGCGATCCGGCTCCAGGGGGCCGTACCTATTGGGAAGGCGTGGGCTATTATAGCACATGCAAATATGGGAATCGTGCGGAATTCTAGTTGTTTGGCCGAAAATGTAAAAAGTGAGGAAGGCGTGGGCTATAGCAAATGAAAATATGGGAATCGCGGGGAACTCTAGGTGTTTTGCCAAAAAACACAAACAACTAGGAACGATCATGGCGGGGCGGTGACTATGGTTTCTTAGGTCGTATTTGATGGTCCGGAAAAACTTTAGGCGATAGGGGTCCGGGGGTCCCGGGACCACTCGGAAGGCGTGGGCTATAGCACACAAAAATATGACAATCGTGCGGAATTCTAGTTGTTTGGCTGAAAAATGCAAAAAATGAGGAACGATCATGGAGGGGCGGTTACTATGGTTCCTTAGGTCGTATTTGATAGCCCGAAAAAAATTTTAGGCGATCGGGGTCCGGGGGTCCGGGGACCACTAGGAAGGCGTGGGCTATAGCACACAAAAATATTGAAATCGGGCAGAATTCTAGTTTTTTGCCCGAAAAATGCAAAACATGAGGAACAATCATGGCGTGGCAGTGACTATGGTTCCATAAGTTGTATTTGACGGCCCGAAAATTTTTTAGGTGATCCGAGTCCGGAGGGGCGGCCCACTTGGAAGGCGCGGGCTATAGCACACGAAAATATGAGAATCGGGCGGAATTCTAGGTTTTATGCCAAAAACCGCAAAACATGAAGAACGATCATGGCGGGGCGGTGACTATGGTTCCTTAGGTCGTATTTGATGGCCCGGAAAAATTTTAGGCTATCGGGTTCCGGGGGTCTGGGAGCACTCGGAAGGCGTGGGCTATAGCACACGAAAATATGGGAATCTCGCGGAATTCTAGTTGTTTGGCCAATAAACGCAAAACATATGGAACGATCATGGCAGGGCGGTGACTATGGTTCTTTATATCATATTTGATGGCCCGGAAAAATTTTAGGCGATCGGGGTCTGGGGTTCCCGGGACCACTTGCAAGGCGTGGGCTATGACACACAAAAATATGGGAATCAGGCGGAATTCTAGTTATTTGGCCAAAAAATGCAAAATATGCGGAACGATCATTGCGGGGCGGTGACTATTGTTCCTTAGGTCGTATTTAATGGCCCGGAAAAATTTTAGGCGATCCGAGTCCGGGAGGCCCAGCTCACTCGGAAGGCGTGGGCAATAGCACACGAAAGTATGGGAATCACGCGAAATTCTTGTTTATTGGCCGAAAAACGCAAAATATGAGGAACGATCATGACGGGGCGGTCACTGTGGTTCCTTGGGTCATATTGGATGGCCCAGAAAAATTTTAGGCGATCGGGGTCCGGCGATCCCGGGACCACTTGGAAGGCGTGTCCTATAACACACGAAAATATGGGAATCGGGCGGAATTCTAGTTTTGTGGCCGAAAAATGCAAAATATGAGGAACGATCATGGCGGGAAGGTGACTATGGTATCTTCGGTTGTATTGGATGGCCCGGAAAAATTTTAGGCGATCCGAATCCGGGAGGCCCGGACCACTCGGAAGACGTGGGTAATAACACACGAAAATATGGGAATCGGGCGGAATTCTAGTGTTTTGGCCGTGAAATGCAAACAATGAGGACCTCTCATGGCGGGGCGGTTACTATGGTTCCTTGGGTCATATTTTATGTCCCGGAAAAATTTTAGGTGATCGGGGTCCGGAGATCCCGGGACCACTTGGAAGGCGTGGGCTATAACACACGAAAATATGGGAATCGGGCGGAATTCTAGTTTTTGGCCGAAAAATGCAAAATATGAGGAACGATCATGGCGGGAAGGTGACTATGGTTCCTTAGGTCGTATTTGATGGCTCGAAAGAATTTTAGGCGATCCGAGTCCGGGAGGCCCGGACCAGTCGGAAGACGTGGGCAATAACACACGAAAATATGGGAATCAGGCGGAATTCTAGTTTTTTGGCCGTGAAATGCAAACAATGAGGACCGCTCATGGCGGGGCGGTTACTATGGTTCCTTGGGTCGTATTTTATGTCCCGGAAAAGTTTTAGGCGATCGGGGTCCGGGGGTCCCGGGACCACTTTGAAGGCGTGGGCTAGTACACGAAAATATGGGATTTGGGATGAATTCTAAATTTTTGGCCGAAAAATGCAAAAAGTGAGGAACGATCATGGCGGGGCAGTGACTATGATTCCTTAGGTCGTATTTAATGGCTCGGAAAAATTTTAGACGTTCCGAGTCCAGGGGGCCCGGCCCACTCGGAAGGTGTGGGCTATAACACACGAAAATATGGGAATCGGACGGAATTCTAGTTTTGTCGCTGAAAAATGCAAACAACTAGGAACATTCATGGCGGGGCGGTGACTATGGTTCCTTAGGTCACATTTGATGGCCTGAAAATATTTTAGGCCATCCGGCTCCGGGGGGTCCTACCCATTAGGAAGGCGTGGGCTATTATAGCATATGAAAATATAGGAATCAGGCGGATTCTAGTGTTTTGGCCGAAAAACACAAAATATAAGGAACGATCATGGCGGGGCGGTGACTATGGTTTCTTAGGTCATATTTGATGGCCCGTAAAAATTTTAGGCGATCGGGGTCCGGGGGTCCCGGGACCACTTTGAAGGCGTGGGCTATAGCACACGAAAATATGGGAATCGGGCGAAATTCTAAATTTGTGGCCGAAAAACACAAAAAGAGAGGAACGATCATGGCGAGGCGGTGACTATGCTTCCTTAGGTCGTATTTAATGGCCCGGAAAAATTTTATACGTTCCGAGTACGGGGGGCCCGACACACTCGGAAGGTGTGGGCTATAGCACACAAAAATATGGGAATCGGGCGGAATTCTAGTTTTTTTGCTGAAAAGCGCAAACAACTAGGAACGTTCATGGCAGGGCGGTGAATATGGTTCCTTAGGTCATATTTGATGGTCCAGAAAAATTTTAGGCGATCGGGGTCCGGGGGTTCCGTGACGACTCAGAAGGCGTGGGCTATAGCGCATGTAAATATGGGAATCGCGTGGAATTCTAGTTTTTTGGCCGCAAAATGCAAAAAACTAGGAACGTTCATGGCGGGGCGGTGACTATGGTTCCTTAGGTCATATTTGATAGTCCAGAAATATTTTAGGCGATCGGGGTCCGAGGGTCCCGGGACCACTCGGATGGCGTGGGCAATAGAGCACACGAAAATACGGGAATCGACCGGAATTCTAGTTGTTTGGCCGAAAAATGCAAAAAATGAGGAATGATCATGGGGGGGCGGTTACTATGGTCCGTTAGGTCATTTTTAATTGCCCGGAAAAACTTTAGGCGATCGGGGTCCGGGGGTCCCGGGACCACTTGGAAGGCGTGGGCTATAGCTCACAAAAATATGGGAATCGGGCGGAATTCTAGTTTTTTTGCCGAAAAATGCAAAAAATGAGGAATGATCATGGCGAGAGGCAGTGACTATCGTTCCTTAGGTCCTATTTGATGGCCAGAAAAACATTTAGGCGATCCGAGTCCGGGAGGGCGGCCCACTCAGAAGGCGTGGGCAATAGCACACAAATATATGGTAATCGGGCGGAATTCTAGTTTTTTTGCCGAACAATGCAAAACATGAGGAACGTACATGGCAAGGTAGTGACTATGCTTCCTTAGGTCGTATTTGATTTCCCGGAAAAATTTTAGGCGATCGGGGTCCGGGGTTCCCGGGACCACTCGGAAGGCGTAGGCTATGGCACACGAAAATATGGGAATCGAATGGAATTCTAGGTTTTTGGCAGAAAAATGCAAAAAACGAGGAACGATCATGGCGAGGCGGTGACTATGGTTCCTTAGGTCGTATTTGATGGCACGGATAAATTTTAGGCGATCGGGGTCCGGGGAGCCTGGGACCACTCGGAAGGCGTGGGCTATAGCACACGAAAATATGGGAATCGCGCGGAAGTTTAGTTTTTTGGCTGAAAAACGCAAAAAATGAGGAACGATCATGGCGAGGCGGTGACTATGGTTCCTTAGGTCGTATTTGATGGCACGGATAAATTTTAGGCGATCGGGGTCCGGGGAGCCTGGGACCACTCGGAAGGCGTAGGCTATGGCACACGAAAATATGGGAATCGCGCGGAAGTTTAGTTTTTTGGCTGAAAAACGCAAAAAATGAGGAACGATCATGGCGAGGCGGTGACTATGGTTCCTTAGGTCGTATTTGATGGCACGGATAAATTTTAGGCGATCGGGGTCCGGGGAGCCTGGGACCACTCGGAAGGCGTAGGCTATGGCACACGAAAATATGGGAATCGCGCGGAAGTTTAGTTTTTTGGCTGAAAAACGCAAAAAATGAGGAACGATCATGGCGAGGCGGTGACTATGGTTCCTTAGGTCGTATTTGATGGCACGGATAAATTTTAGGCGATCGGGGTCCGGGGAGCCTGGGACCACTCGGAAGGCGTAGGCTATGGCACACGAAAATATGGGAATCGCGCGGAAGTTTAGTTTTTTGGCTGAAAAACGCAAAAAATGAGGAACGATCATGGCGAGGCGGTGACTATGGTTCCTTAGGTCGTATTTGATGGCACGGATAAATTTTAGGCGATCGGGGTCCGGGGAGCCTGGGACCACTCGGAAGGCGTGGGCTATAGCACACGAAAATATGGGAATCGCGCGGAAGTTTAGTTTTTTGGCTGAAAAACGCAAAAAATGAGGAACGATCATGGCGGGGCGGTGACTATGATTCCTTAGATCGTATTTGATGGCCCGGAAATATTTTAGGCGATCGGGGTCCGGGGGTCCTGGGACCACTTGAAAGGCGTGTGCTATAGCACACAGAAATATGGGAATCGGGCGGAATTATAGTATTTTGGCCGTAAAAAGTAAACATTGAGGAACGATCATGGCAGAGCGGTGACTATGGTTCCTTAGGTAGTATTTGATGGGCCAAAAATTTTTTAGGCGATACGAGTCCGGGGGGGGGGGGGCGGCCCACTCGGAAGGCATGGGCAATAGCACACAAATATATGGTAATCAGGCGGAATTCTAGTCTTTTTGCCGAAAAATGCAAAAAAATGAGGAACGATCATGGCGCGGCAGTGACTATGCTTCCTTAGGTCGTATTTGATAGTCCAGAAAAATTTTAGGCGATCGGGGTCCGGGGGTCCCGGGACCACTCGGAAGGCGTGGGCTATAGCACACGAAAATGTGGGAATCGCCCGGAATTCTAGTTGTTTGGCCAAAAAACGCAAAAAATGAGGAGCAATCATGGCGGGGCAGTTACTATGGTTCCTTAGGTCGTTTTTGATTGCACGGAAAAATTTTTGGCGATCAGGGTCCGGGGATCCCGGGACCACTTGGAAAGCGTGGGCTATAGCTCAGAAAAATATGGGAATCGGGCGGAATTCTAGTCTTTGGCCTAACAATGCAAAAAATGAGGAACGATCATGGCCAGGCAGTGACTATGGTTCCTTAGGTCCTATTTGATGGCCCAAAAGGTTTAGGCGATCGGGGTCCGGGGTTCCCGGGACAACTCGGAAGGCGTGGGCAATAATAGCACACGAAAATATGGGAATCGGGCGGAATTCTAGGTTTTTGGCAGAAAAACGCAAAAAATGAGGAACGATCAAGGCGAGGCGATGACTATGGTTCCTTAGGTCGTATTTGATGGCCCGGATAAATTTTAGGCGATCGGGGTCCGGGGAGCCTGGGACCACTCGGAAGGCGTGGGCTATGCACATGAAAATATGGGAATCGCGCGGAATTTTTGTTTTTTTGCCGAAAAACGCAAAACATGAGGAACGATCATGGCGGGGCGGTGACTATGGTTCCTTAGATCATATTTGATGGCCCGGAAAAATTTTTGGCGATCGGGGTCCGGGGGTCCTGGGACCACTTGGAAGGCGTGGGCGATAGCACACGAAAATATGGGAATCGGGCGTGAATTCTAGGTTTTTGGCAGAAAAGTGCAAACAATGAGGAACGCTCATGGCGAGGCGGTGACTATGGTTCCTTAGGTCGTATTTGATGGCCCGGATAAATTTTAGGCGATCGTGGTCCGGGGAGCCTGGGACCACTCGTAAGGCGTGGGCTATAGCACACGAAAATATGGGATTCACGCGGAATTTTAGTTTTTTGGCCGAAAAACGCAAACAATGAGGAACGATCATGTGGGGGCGGTGACTATGGTTCCTTAGAATATATTCGATGGCCCGTAAAAATTTTAGGCGATCAGGGTCCGGGGGTCCTGGGACCACTTGAAAGGCGTGGGTTATAGTACACGAAAATATGAGAATCAGGCGAAATTATAGTTTTTTGGCCGTAAAAAGCAAACAATGAGGAACGAGCATGGTGGGGCGGTGACTATGGTTCCTTAGGTCCTATTTGATGGCCCAAAAAGTTTAGGCGACCGGGGTCCGGGGTTCCCGGGACCGCTCGGAAGGCGTGGCAATAGCACACGCAAATATGGGAATCAGGCGGAATTATAGGTTTTTGGCAGAAAAACGCAAACAAATGAGGAACGATCAAGGCGAGGTGGTGACTATGATTCCTTAGGTCGTATGTGATGGCCCGGATAAATTTTAGGCGATCGGAGTCCGGGGAGCCTGGGACCACTCGGAAGGCGTGGGCTATAGCACACTAAAATATGAGAATCGTGCGGAATTCTAGTTGTTTGGCCGAAAAATGCAAAAAAAAATGAGGAACGATCATGGAGGGGCAGTTACTATGGTTCCTTAGGTCGTATTTGATAGCCCGGAAAAAATTTTAGGCGATCGGGGTCCGGGGGTCCCCGGACCACTTGGAAAGCGTGGGCTATAGCACACAAAAATATTGGAATCGGGCGAAATTCTAGTTTCTTGCCCGAAAAACACAGAAAATGAGGAACGATCATGGCGGGGTAGTGACTATGGTTCCATAGGTTGTATTTGATGGCCCGAAAAATTGTTAGGTGATCCGAGTCCGGGGGGACGGCCCACTTGGAAGGCGTGGGCAATAGCACACGAAAATATGGGAATCAGGCGGAATTCTAGGTTTTATGCCGAAAAACGCAAAATATGAAGAACGATCATGGCGGGGCGGTGACTATGGTTCCTTAGGTCACATTTGATGGCCCGGAAGAATTTTAGGCTATCGGGTTCCGGGGGTCTGGGACCACTCAGAAAGCGTGGGCTATAGCAAATGAAAATATGGGAATCACGCAGAATTCTATGTTTTTTGCCAAAAAACACAAAAAACTAGGAATGATCATGGTGGGACGGTGACTATGGTTCCTTAGGTCGTAATTGATGGTCCGGAAAAACTTTAGGCGATAGGGCTACGGGGGTCCCGGGACCACTCGGAAGGCGTGGGCTATAGCACACGAAAATATGAGAATCGTGCGGAATTCTAGTTGTTTGGCTGAAAAACGCAAAAAATGAGGAACGATCATGGAGGGGCGGTTACTGTGGTTCCTTAGGTCGTATTTGATAGCCCAAAAACAAATTTAGGCGATCGGGGTCCGGGGGTCCCGGGACCACTAGGAAGGCGTGGGCTATAGCACACAACAATATTGGAATCGGGCGGAATTCTAGTGTTTTGCCCGAAATATGCAAAAAATGAGGAACAATCATGGCGTGGCAGTGACTATGGTTCCATAGGTTGTATTTGACAACCCGAAAAAATTTTAGGTGATCCGAGTCCAGGGGGGCGGCCCACTTGGAAGGCGTGGGCTATAGCACACGAAAATATGGGAATCGGGCGGAATTCTAGGTTTTATGCCAAAAAATGCAAAACATGAAGAACGATCATGGCGGGGTGGTGACGATGGTTACTTAGGTCGTATTTGATGGCCCGGAACAATTTTATGCTATCGGGTTCCGGGGATCTGGGAGCACTCGGAAGGCGTGGGCTATAGCACACGAAAATATGGGAATCAGGCGGAATTCTAGTTTTTTGGCCAAAAAATGCAAACAATAAGGAACGATCATGGCAGGGCGGTGACTATGGTTCCTTAGATCTTATTTGATGGCCCGGAAAAATTTTAGGCGATCGGGGTCTGGGGTTCCCGGGACCACTTGCAAGGCGTGGGCTATAACACACGAAAATATGGGAATCGGGCGGAATTTTAGTTTTTTGGCCAAAAAATGCAAAATATGTGGAACGATTATTGCGGGGCGGCGACTATTGTTCCTTAGGTCGTATTTGATGGCCCTGAAAAATTTTAGGCGATCCAAGTCCGGGAGGCCCGACTCACCTTGAAGGCGTGGGCAATAGCACACGAAAGTATGGGAATCGCGCGGAATTCTAGTTTATTGGCCGAAAAACGCAAAATATGAGGAACGATCATGGCGGGGCGGTCACTGTGGTTCCTTGGGTCGTATGTGATGGCCCGGAAAATTTTTAGGCGATCGGGGTCCGGCGATCCCGGTACCACTTGGAAGGCGTGGGCTATAACACACGAAAATATGGGAATCGGGCGGAATTCTAGTTTTTTGGCCGAAAAATGCAAAATATGAGGAACGATCATGGCGGGAAGGTGACTATGGTTCCTTAGGTCGTATTTGATGGCCCGTAAAAATTTTAGCAGATCCGAGTCCGGGAGGCTCGGACCACTCGGAAGACGTGGGCAATAACACACGAAAATATGGGAATCAGGAGGAATTCAAGTTTTTTGGCCGTGAAATGCAAACAATGAGGACCGCTCATGGCGGGGCGGTTACTATGGTTCCTTGAGTCGTATTTTATGTCCCGGAAAAGTTTTAGGCGATCGGGGTCCGGGGGTCCCGGGACCACTTGGAAGGCGTGGGCTATAACACACGAAAATATGGGAATCTGGCGGAATTCTAGTTTTTTGGCCGACAAATGCAAAAAATGAGGAATGATCATGGCAGGGCTGTGACTGTGGTTCCTTAGGTCGTATTTGATGGCCCGAAAATTTTTTAAGTGATCCGAGTCCGGGAGATCCGGCCCACATGGAAGGCATGGGCTATAGCCCACAAAAATATGGGAATCGGGCGGAATTCTAGTGTTTTGGCCGATAAACGCAAAATATGAGGAATGATCATGGCGGGACGGTGACTATGGTTTTTTAGGTCATATTTGATGGCCCGGAAAAGTTTTAGGCGATCGGGGTCCGGGGGTCCCGGGACCACTTTTAAGGCGTGGGCTATAGCACACGAAAATATGGGAATTGGGAGGAATTCTAAAATTTTGGCCGAAAAATGCAAAAAGTGAGGAACGATCATGGCGGGGCAGTGACTATGATTCCTTAGGTCGTATTTAATGGCTCGGAAAAAATTTAGACGTTCCGAGTCTAGGGGCCCGGCCCACTCGGAAGGTGTGGGCTATAACACATGAAAATATGGGAATCGGACGGAATTCTAGTTTTTTCGCTGAAAAAAGCAAACAACTAGGAACATTCATGGCGGGGCGGTGACTATGGTTCCTTAGGTCATATTTGATGGCCTGAAAAAATTTTAGGCGATCCGGCTCTGGGGGTTCCTACCCATTGGGAAGGCGTGGGCTATTATAGCATATGAAAGTATAGGAATCAGGCGGATTCTAGTGTTTTGGCCGAAAAACGCAAAATATGAGGAACGATCTCGGCGGGGCGGTGACTATGGTTTCTTAGGTCATATTTGATGGCCCGGAAAAATTTTAGGCGATCGGGGCCCGGGGGTCCTAGGACCACTTTGAAGGCGTGGGCTATAGCACACGAAAATATGGGAATCGGGCGAAATTTTAAATTTGTGGCCGAAAAACGCAAAAAGAGAGGAACGATCATGGCGAGGCAGCGACTATGCTTCCTTAGGTCGTATTTAATGGCCCGGAAAAATCTTACACGTTCCGAGCACGGGGGGCCCGACACACTCGGAAGGTGTGGGCTATAGCACACGAAAATATGGGAATCGGGCGGAATTCTAGTTTTTTTGCTGAAAAGCGCAAACAACTAGGAACGTTCATGTGACTATGGTTCCTTAGGTCATATTTGATGGTCCGGAAATATTTTAGGCGATCGGGGTCCGAGGTTCCCGGGACCACTCGGAAGGCATGGGCTATATAGCACATGAAAATATGGGAATCGACCGGAATTCTAGTTGTTTGGCCGAAAAATGCAAAAAATGAGGAACGATCATGGCGGGGCGGTTACTATGGTTCCTTAGGTCATTTATTATTGCCCGGAAAAATTTTAGGCGATCGGGGTCCGGGGGTCCCGGGACCACTTGGAAGGCGTGGGCTATAGCTCACAAAAATATGGGAATCGGGCGGAATTCTAGTTTTTTTGCCGAAAAATGCAAAACATGAGGAATGATCATGGCGAGGCAGTGACTATGGTTCCTTAGGTCCTATTTGATGGCCCAAAAATATTTTAGGCGATCCGAGTCCGGGGGGGCGTCCCACTCGGAAGGCGTGGGCAATAGCACACAAATATATGGTAATCGGGCGAAATTCTAGTTTTTTTGCCGAAAAATGCAAATAATGAGGAACGATCATGGTGAGGTAGTGACTATGCTTCCTTAGGTCATATTTGATTTCCCGGAAAAATTTTAGGCGATCGGGGTCCGGGGTTCCCGGGACCACTCGGAAGGCATAGGCATTAGCACACGAAAATATGAGAATCGAACGGAATTCTAGGTTTTTGGCAGCAAAACGCAAAAAATGAGGAACGATCATGGCGAGGCGGTGACTATGGTTCCTTAGGTCGTATTTGATGGCCCGGATAAATCTTAGGCGATCGGGGTCCGGGGAGACTGGGACCACTCGGAAGGCGTGGGCTATAGCACACGAAAATATGGGAATCGCGCGGAATTTTAGTTTTTTGGCCGAAAAATGCAACAAATGAGGAACGATCATGGCGTGGCGGTGACTATGGTTCCTTAGATCGTATTTGATGGCCCAAAAATATTTTAGGCGATCCGAGTCTGGGGGGGCGGCCCACTCGGAAGGCGTGGGCAATAGCACACAAATATATGGTAATCGGGCGGAATTCTAGTTTTTTTGCCGAAAAATGCAAAAAATGAGGAACGATCATGGTGAGGTAGTGACTATGCTTCCTTAGGTCGTATTGGATTTCCCGGAAAAATTTTAGGCGATCGGGGTCCGGGGTTCCCGGGACCACTCGGAAGGCATAGGCAATAGCACACGAAAATATGGGAATCGAACGGAATTCTAGGTTTTTGGCTGAAAAACGCAAAAAATGTGGAACGATCATGGCGAGGCGGTGACTATAGTTCCTTAGGTCGTATTTGATGGCCCGGATAAATTTTAGGCGATCGGGGTCCGGGGAGCCTGGGACCACTCGGAAGGCGTGGGCTATAGCACACGAAAACATGGGAATCGCGCGGAATTTTAGTTTTTTGGCCGAAAAACGCAAAAAATGAGGAACGATCATGGCGTGGCGGTGACTATGGTTCTTTATATCGTATTTGATGGCCCGGAAAAATTTTAGGTGATCGGGGTCCGGGGGTCCTGGGACAACTTGAAAGGCATGGGCTATAGCACACGGAAATATGGGAATCGGGCGAAATTATAGCTTTTTGGCCGTAATAAGCAAACATTGAGGAACGATCATGGCAGAGCAGTGACTATGGTTCCTTAGGTTGTATTTGATGGGCCGAAAAAATTTTATGCGATCCGAGTCCGGGGGGTGGGGGGGGGCACTCGGAAGGCGTGGGCAATAACACACAAATATATGGTAATCAGACGGAATTCTAGTTTTTTGCCGAAAAATGCAAAAAATGAGGAATGATCAAGGCGAGGCAGTGACTATGCTTCCTTAGGTCGTATTTGATAGTCGAGAAAAATTTTAGGCGATCGGGGTCCGGGGGTCCCGGGACCACTGGGAATGGGTGGGCTATAGCACACGAAAATATGGGAATTGCCCGGAATTCTAGTTGTTTGGCCGAAAAACGCAAAAAATGAGGAGTAATCATGGCAGGGCAGTTACTATGGTTCCTTAGGTCGTGTTTGATTGCACGGAAAAGTTTAAGGCGATCGGGGTCCGGGGGTCCCGGGACCACTTGGAAGGCGTGGACTATAGCTCCCAAAAATACGGGAATCGGGCACAATTCTAGTTTTTTGGCCGAAAAATGCAAACAACGAGGAACGATCATGGCCAGGCAGTGACTATGGTTCCTTAGGTCCTATTTGATGGCCCAAAAAGTTTAGGCGATCGGGGTCCGGGGTTCCTGGGACCACTCGGAAGGCGTGGGCAATAGCACACGAAAATATGGGAATCGGGCGGAATTCTAGGTTTTTTGCAGAAAAACGCAAACAATGATGAACGATCAAGGCGAGGCAGTGACTATGGTTCCTTAGGTCGTATTTGATGGCCCGGGTAAATTTTAGGCGATCGGGGTCCGGGGAGCCTGGGACCACTCGGAAGGCGTGGGCTATAGCACACGAAAATATGGGAATCGGGCGAAATTATAGATTTTTGGCCGTAAAAAGCAAACATTGAGGAACGATCATGGCAGAGCGGTGACTATGGTTCCTTAGGTAGTATTTGATGGGCCGAAAAATTTTTAGGCGATCCGAGTCCGGGGGGGCGGCCCACTCGGAAGGCGTGGGCAATAGCACACAAATATATGGTAATCGGGCGGAATTCTAGTTTTTTTGCCGAAAAATGCAAAAAATGAGGAACGATCATGGTGAGGTAGTGACTATGCTTCCTTAGGTCGTATTGGATTTCCCGGAAAAATTTTAGGCGATCGGGGTCTGGGGTTCCCGGGACCACTCGGAAGGCGTAGGCTATAGCACACGAAAATATGGGAATCGAACGGAATTCTAGGTTTTTGGCAGAAAAACGCAAAACATGAGGAACGATCATGGCGAGGCGGTGACTATGGTTCCTTAGGTCGTATTTGATGGCCCAGATAAATTTTAGGCGATCGGGGTCCGGGGAGCCTGGGACCACTCGGAAGGCGTG
>AWOL01S0000736.1:51453-63755 GCA_000715115.1 Nicotiana otophora
GTTCCTTAGGTCGTATTTGATGGCCCGGATAAATTTTAGGCGATCGGGGTCCGGGGAGCCTGGGACCACTCGGAAGGCGTGGGCTATAGCACACGAAAATATGGGAATCGCGCGGAAGTTTAGTTTTTTGGCCGAAAAACGCAAAAAATGAGGAACGATCATGGTGGGGCGGTGACTATGGTTCCTTAGATCGCATTTGATGGCCCGGAAAAATTTTAGGCGATCGGGGTCCGGGGGTCCTGGGACCACTTGAAAGGCGTGGGCTATAGCACACGAAAATATGGGAAGCGGGCGAAATTATAGTTTTTTGGCCGTAAAAAGCAAACATTGAGGAACGATCATAGTAGAGCGGTGACTATGGTTCCTTAGGTAGTATTTGATGGGCCAAAAAGTTTTTAGGCGATCCGAGTCCGGGGGGGCGGCCCACTCGAAAGGCGTGGCGAATAGCACACAAATATATGGTAATCAGGCGGAATTCTAGTTTTTTTTGCCGAAAAATGCAAAACATGAGGAACGATCATGGAGAGGCAGTGACTATGCTTCCTTAGGTCGTATTTGATAGTTCAAACAAATTTTAGGCGATCGGGGTCCGGGGGTCCCGAGACCACTCAGAAGGGGTGGGCTATAGCACACGAAAATATGGGAATCGCCCGGAATTCTAGTTGTTTGGCCGAAAAACGCAAAAAATGAGGAGTAATCATGGCAGGGCGGTTACTATGGTTCCTTAGGTCGTGTTTGATTGCACGGAAACATTTTAGGCGATCGGGGTCCGGGGGTCCCGGGACCACTTGGAAGGCATGGGCTATAGCTCACAAAAATATGGGAATCGGGCGAAATTCTAGTTTTTTGGCCGAAAAATGCAGGAAATGAGGAACGATCATGGCCAGACAGTGACTATGGTTCCTTAGGTCCTATTTGATGGCCCAAAAATTTTAGGCGATCGGGGTCCGGGTTCCCGGGACCACTCGGAAGGCGTGGGCAATAGCACACGAAAATATGGGAATCGGGCAGAATTCTAGGTTTTTGGCAGAAAAACGCAAAAAAATGAGGAACGATCAAGGCGAGGCAGTGACTATGGTTCCTTAGGTCGTATTTGATGGCCCGGATAAATTTTAGGCGATCGGGGTTCGGGGAGCATGGGACCACTCGGAAGGCGTGGGCTATAGCACACGAAAATATGGGAATCGCGCGGAAGTTTAGTTTTTTGGCCGAAAAACGCAAAAAATGAGGAACGATCATGGCGGGGCGGTGACTATGGTTCCTTAGATCATATTTGATGGCCCTGAAAAATTTTTGGCGATCGGGGTCCGGGGGTCCTGAGACCACTTGGAAGGCGTGGGCAATAGCACATGAAAATATGGGAATCGGGCGGAATTCTAGGTTTTTGGTAGAAAAATGCAAAAACTGAGGAACGATCATGGCGAGGCGGTGACTATGGTTCCTTAGGTCATATTTGTTGGCCCGGTTAAATTCTAGGCGATCGGGGTCCGGGGAGCCTGCGACCACTCGGAAGGCGTGGGCTATAGCACACGAAAACATGGGAATCGCGTGGAATTTTAGTTTTTTGGCCGAAAAACGCAAAACATGAGGAACGATCATGGTGGGGCGGTGACTATGGTTCCTTAGAATATATTCGATGGCCCAGAAAAATTTTAGGCGATCGGGGTCCGGGGGTCCTGGGACCACTTGAAAGGCGTGGGCTATAGCACACGAAAATATGAGAATCGGGCGAAATTATAGTTTTTTGGCCGTAAAAAGCAAACAATGAGGAACGAGCATGGCGGGGCGGTAACTATGGTTCCTTAGGTCGTATTTGATGACCCAAAATTTTTTTAGGTGATACGTGTCCGGGAGGCCCGGCCCAATCTGAAGGCGTGGGCAGTAGCACACAAAAATATGGGAATCGGACGGAATTCTAGTTTTTGGCCGAAAAATGCAATAATTGAGGAACGATCATGGCGGGGCAGTGACTATGGTTCCTTAGGTCGTATTTGATGGCCCGGAAAAATATTAGGCGATATGGGGTCCAGGGGTCCCGGAACCAATTGGAAGGCGTGGGCTATAGCACACGAAAATATGGGAATCGGGCTGAATTCTAGTTTTTTGGCCGTAAAATGCAAAATACGAGGAACGATCATGGCAGGGCGGGGATTATGGTTCCTTAAGTCATATTTGATGGCACGGAAAACTTTTAGGCGATCCGGGGTCCGGGGGTTCCGGGACAACTTGGAGGGCGTTGGCTATAGCACACAAAAATATGGGAATTCTATTATTTTTGCCGAAAAATGCAAAAAATGAGGAACGATCATGGCGAGGCTGTGACTATGGTTCCTTAGGTCATATTTGATGGCCCGATATGCGATCGGGGTCTGGGGGTCCCGGGACCACTTTGAAGGTGTGGGCTATAGCACACGAAAATATGGGAATTGGGCGGAATTCTAATGTTTTGGCCGAAAAACACAAAAAGAGAGGAACGATCATGTCAAGGCAGTGACTATGCTTCCTTAGGTTGTATTTGATGGCCCGGAAAAATTTTAGACGTTCCGAGTACGTGGGGCCCGGTACACTCGGAAGGTGTGGGCTATAGCACACGCAAATATGGGAATCACGCGGAATTCTAGTTTTTTCGCTGAAAAGCGCAAACAAATAGGAACGTTCATGGCAGGGCAGTGACTATGGTTTCTTAGGTCGTATTTGATGGTCCGGAAAAATATTAGGCAATCAGGGTCCGGGGGTCCCGGGACGATTCGGAAGGTGTGGGCTATAGCGCACGAAAATATTGGAATCGCGCGGAATTCTAGTGTTTTGGCCGAAAAACGCAAATAACTAGGAACGTTCATGGCGGGCGGTGACTATGGTTCCTTAGGTCGTATTTGATAGTCCAGAAAAATTTTAGGCGATCGGGGTCCGGGGGTCCCGGGACCACTCTGAAGACGTGGGCTATAGCACACGAAAATATGGGAATCGCCCGGAATTCTAGTTGTTTGACCGAAAAATGCAAAATATGAGCAACGATCATGGTGGGGCGGTTACTATATTTTCTTAGGTCGTATTTGATGGCCCGGATAAATTATAGGCGATCGGGGTCCAGGGTTCCCGGGACCACTTGGAAGTCGTGGGTATAGCACACGAAAATATGGGAATCGGGCGGAATTCTAGTTTTTAGGACGAAAAATGCAAAAAACGAGGAACGATCATGGAAGGGCGATGACTATGGTTCCTTAGGTAGTATTTAATGGCCCACAAAAATTTATAGGCGATACGTGTCCGGGAGGCCCGGCCCACTCGGAAGGCGTGGGCAATAGCACCCAAAAAATGGGAATCAGACGGAATTCTAGTTTTTTGGCAGAACAATGCAAAATATGAGGAACGATCATGGTGGGGCGGTGACTATGGTTCCTTAGGTCATATTGGATGGCCCGGAAAATTTTTAGGTGATCCAGGGTCTGGAGGTCCCGAGAACACTTGGAAGGCGTGGGCTATAGCACACGAAAATATGGGAATCGGGAGAAATTCTAGTTTTTTGACCGAAAAATGAAATAAGTGAGGAACGATCATGGTGGGGTGGTGACTATGGTTCCTTAGGTCATATTTTGATGGTCCAAAAAAATTTTAGGTGATCCGAGTCCGGGGGGCCCGGCCCACTCGGAAGGCGTGTTCTATAGCACACGAAAATATGGGAATCACGCGGAATTTTTGTTTTTTGGATGAAAAACGCAAAACATGAGGAACGATCATGGTGGGGCGGTTACTATGGTTCCTTGTGTCATATTTGATAGCCCGCAAAAATTTTAGGCGGTCGGGGTCCGGGGGTCCCGGGACCACTAGGAAGGCGTGAGCTATAACACATGAAAATATGGGAATCGGGCGAAATTCTAGTTTTTTGGCCGAAAAAAGCAAAAGACGAGGAACGATCATGGGGGGGCAGTGACTATGGTTCCTTGGGTCGTATTTGATGGCCCGAAAAAGTTTTAGGCGATCGGGGTCCGGGGGTCACGGGACCACTAGGAAGGCGTGAGCTATGACACACGAAAATATGGGAATCAGGCGGAATTCTAGTTTTTAGGCCGAAAAATGCTAAAAATGAGGAACGGTCATGGAGGGGTGGTGACTATGGTTCCTTAGGTCGTATTGAATGGCCCGGAAAATTTTTAGGCTATCCGAGTCCCCAGGGCCCGGCCCACTCGGAGTCATGGGCTGTAGCACACGAAAATATGGGAATTGCGCAGAATTATAGTGTTTTAGCCGAAAAATGCAAACAATGAGGAACGATCATGGCGGGGCGGTGACTATGGTTCCTTAGGACCTATTTAATGGCCCGACAAAAATTTTAGGTGATCCAAGTCCGAGGGCCTGGCCCACTCGGAGGCGTGGGCTGCAGCACACGAAAATATAGGAATTGCGCGGAATTCTAGTTTTTTGGCTGAAAATCGTAGAAACTGAGGAACGATCATGGCGGGGCGGTGACTATGGTTCCTTAGGTCATATTTGATGGCCCGGAAAAATTTTAGGTGATCCAGGGTCCGGGAGTCCCGGGACCACTTGGAAGGCATGGGCTATAGCACACGAAAATATGGGAATTGGGCGAAATGCTAGTTGTTTGGCCGAAAACCACAATAAGCGAGGAACGATCATGGCGGGGCGGTGACTATGGTTCCTTAGGTCGTATTTAATGTCCCGGAAAAATTTTAGGCGATCCGGGTCCGGGGGGCCTGGCCCACTCGGAAGGCGTGGGCACACACGAAAACATGGGAATCACGCTGAATTCTTATTTTTTTGTTGAAAAACGCAAAAAATGAGCAACGATCATGGCGGGGAGGTTACAATGGTTGCTTGGGTCGTATGTGATGGCCCGAAAAAATTTTAGGCGATCGGGGTCCGGGGGTCCCGGGACCACTAGGAAGGCGTGAGCTATAACACACGAAAATATGGGAATCGGGCGGAATTCTAGTCTTTTGGTCGAAAAAAGCAAACAATGAGGAACGATCATGGCGGGGTGATGACTATGGTTCCTTAGGTCGTAATTGATGACCCAAAAATATTTTAGGCGATACGTGTCCGGGAGGCCCGACCCACTCGGAAGGCGTGGGCAATAGCACAAAAAAATATGGGAATCGGACGGAATTCTAGTTTTTTTGCCGAAAAATGCAAAATATGAGGAACGATCATGGTGGGGTGGTGACTATGGTTCCTTAGGTCGTATTTGATGGCCCGGAAAAATTTTAGGTGATCCAGGGTCCGGAGGTCTCGGGACCACTTGGAAGGCGTGGGCTATAGCACACGAAAATATGGGAATCATGCGAATTCTAGTTTTTTGGCCGAAAAACGCAATAAGGAACGATCATGAAGGGCGGTGACTATGGTTCCTTAGGTCATATTTAATGGCCCGAAAAAATTTTAGGCGATCCGAGTCCGGGGGGCCCGGCCCACTCGAAGGCATGGGCTATAGCACACGAAAATATGGGAATCACGCGGAATTCTTATTATTTTGCCGAAAAACGCAAAAAATTGGAATGATCATGGCGGGGCGGTTACTATGGTTCCTTGGGTCGTATTTGATGGCCCGGAAAAATTTTAGGCGATCGGGGTCCGGGGGTCCTTGGACCACTAGGAAGGCGTGAGCTATAACACACGAAAATATGGGAATCGGGCGGAATTCTAGTTTGTTTGCCGAAAAAAGCAAAACATGAGGAACGATCATGGCGGGGCGGTGACTATGGTTCCTTAGGTCGTAATTGATGACCCACAAAAATATTAGGCGATACGTATCCGGGAGGCCCGGCTCACTCGGAAGGCGTGGGCAATAGCACACAAAAATAAGGGAATCGGACGGAATTCTAGTTTGTTTGCCGAAAAATGCAAAATATGAGGAACGATCATGGCGGGGCGGTGACTATGGTTCCTTAGGTCGTATTTGATGGCCCGGAAAAATATTAGCCAATCCGGGGTCCACGGGTCCCGGGACCAATTGGTAGGCGTGGGCTATTGCACACGAAAATATGGGAATCAGGCGTAATTCTAATTTTTTGGCCGTAAAATGCACAATATGAGTAACGATCATGGAGGGGTAGGGATTATGGTTCCTTACGTCGTATGTGATGGCACGGAAAACGTTTAGGCGATCCGGGGTCCGGGGGTTCCGGGACCACTTGGAAGGTGTGGGCTATGCACACGAAAACATGGGAATCGGGCGGAATTCTAGTTTTTAGGCCGAAAAAGGCAAAAAATAAAGAACGATCACGGCGGGGCGGTGACTATGGTTCCTAAGGTCATATTTAATGGCCCAGAAAAATTTAAGGTGATCCGATTCCAGGAGACCCGGCCCACTCGAAAGGCGTGGGCAATAGCACACAAAAATAGGGGAATCTAGCGGCATTCTAATTTATGGCCGAAAAACTCAAAAAATGAGGAACGATCATGGCGGAGTGGTGACTATGGTTCCTTAGGTCGTATTTAATGGCCCGGAAACATTTTTGGCGATCCGAGTCCGGGGGCCCGGCCCACTTGGAGGCGTGGGCTGTAGCACACGAAAATATGAGAATTGCGCGGAATTCTAATTTTTTAGCCGAAAAATGCAAAAAATGAGGAACGATCATGGCGAGGCGGTGACTATGGTTCCTTAGGTCATATTTGATTGCCCGGAAATATTTTAGGCGATCGGGGTCCGGGGGTCCCGGAATCACTTTGAAGGCGTGGGCTATAGCACACGAAAATATGGGAATCGGGCGAAATTCTAATTTTTTGGCCGAAAAACACAAAAAGTGTGGAACGATCATGGCGGGGAGGTGAATATGGTTCCTTAGGTTGTATTTAATGACCTAGAAAAATTTTAGACGTTCCGAGTCCAGGGGGCACGGCCCACTCGGAAGGTGTGGGCTATAGCACATGAAAATATGGGAATTGGACGGAATTCTAGTTTTTTCGCTGAAAAAAGCAAACAACTAGGAACGTTCTTGGCGGGGCGGTGACTATGGTTCCTTAGGACGTATTCGATGGCACTAAAAACTTTTAGGCGATCCGGCTCCGGGGGCCCCTACCCAATGGGAAGGCGTGGGCTATTATAGCTTAAGAAAATATGTGAATCGGGCGGAATTCTAGTGTTTTGGCCGAAAAATGCAACACCGGAGGAACGATCATGGAGGGGAGGTGACTATGGTTCCATTGGTCTTATTCGAAGGCACAAAGAAAATTTAGGTGATCCGAGTCCGGGAGGCCCAGCCCACTCTGAAGGCGTGGGCTATATAGCATACAAAAATATGGGAATCGTTCGGAATTCTAGTTTTTTGGCCGAAAAAAGCAAAATATGAGGAACGATCAAGGAGGGGCGGTGACTATGGTTCTTTAGGTCATATTCGATGTCCCGGAAAATTTTAGGAGATCGAGGTCCGGGGGTCCCGGGACAACTTTGAAGGCGTGGGCTATAGCACACGAAAATATGGGAATCGTGCGGAATTCTAATTGTTTGGTCGAAAAACACAAAACGAGAGGAACAATCATGGCGGGGCGGTGACTATGCTTCCTTAGGTTGTATTTAATGCCTCGGAAAAATTTTAGACGTTCCGAGTCCGGGGGGCCCGGCCCACTCGGAAGGTGTGGGCTATAGCACACGAAAATATGGGAATCGGGCGGAATTCTAATTTTTTCACTGAAACATGCAAAGAGTGAGTAACGATCATGGTGGGGCGGTGACTAAGGTTCCTTACGTCATATTTGATGGCCCAGAGAAATTTTAGGTGATCCGGGGTCCGGGGGTCCCGGGACCACTTGGAAGGCGTGGGCTATAACACACAAAAATATGGGAATTAGGCGAAATTCTAGTTTTTTGGCTAAAACACAATAAGTGAGGAACGATCATGGCGGGGCAGTGACTATGGTTCCTTAGGTCGTATTTAATGGCCGGAAAAATTTTAGGCGATCCGAGCCCGGGGGGCCTGGCCCACTAGGAAGGCGTGGGCTATAGCACACGAAAATATAGGAATCATGCGGAATTCTTGTTTTTTGGCCGAAAAAAACAAAAAATGAGGAACGATCATGGCGGGGCGGTTACTATGGTTCCTTGAGTCATATTTGATAGCCCCGAAAAATTTTAGGCGATCGGGGTCCGGGGGTCCCGGGACCAGTTTGAAGGCGTTAGATATAACATACGAAAATATGGGAATCGGGCGGAATTCTAGTTTTTTGGCCGAAAAAAGAAACAAAATGAGGAACGATCATGGCGGGGCGATGACTATGGTTCCTTACGTCCTAATTGATGAACCAAAAATTTTTTAGGCGTCGTGTCCGAGAGGCCCGGCCCACTCGGAAGGCGTGGGAAATAGCACACAAAAATATGGGAATCAGACAGAATTCTAGTTTTTTGGCCGTAAAATGCAAAAAATAAGGAACGATCATGGCGGGGTGGTGACTATGGTTCCTTAGGTCGTATTTGATTGCCCAGAAAAATTTTAGGCGATTGGGGTCCGGGAGTCCCGGGACAACTTGGAAGGCGTGGGGCACACAAAAATATGGGAATCAGGCGAAATTCTAGTTTAAGGCCGTAAAATGCACAAAATGAGGAAATGTCATGGCGGGGCGATGACTATTGTTCCTTAGGTAGTATTTCATGGCCCGGAAAAAGTTTACGTGATCCGGCTCCATGGGCACTACCCATTGGGANCTACCCAATGGGAAGGCGTGGGCTATTATAGCTTACAAAAATATGGGAATCGGGCAGAATTCTAGTGTTTTGGCCGAAAAATACAAAACCTCAGGAACGATCATGGTGGGGAGGTGAATATGGTTCCTTAGGTCTTATTTGAAGGCACAAAAAAACTTTAGGTGATTCGAGTCCGGGGGGCCCAGCCCACTCTGAAGGCGTGGGCTATATAGCATATAAAAATATGGGAATCGTTCAGAATTCTAGTTATTTGGCCGAAAAAAGCAAAATATGAGGAACGATCAAGGCGGGGCGGTGACTATGGTTTTTTAGGTCATACTTGATGGCCCGGAATAATTTTAGGAGATCAAGGTCCGGGGGTCCCCGGACCACTTTGAAGGCGTGGGCTATAGCACACGAAAATAAGGGAATCTGGCGGAATTCTAATTTTTTAGTCGAAAAACACAAAACGAGAGGAACGATCATGGTGGGGCGGTGACTATGCTCCCTTAGGTTGTATTTAATGCCTCGGAAAAATTTTAGACGTTCCGAGTCCGGGGGGCCCGGCCCACTCGGAAGGTGTGGGCTATAGCACACGAAAATATGGGAATCGGGCGGAATTCTAATTTTTTCACTGAAACATGCAAAGAGTGAGTAACGATCATGGTGGGGCGGTGACTAAGGTTCCTTACGTCATATTTGATGGCCCAGAGAAATTTTAGGTGATCCGGGGTCCGGGGGTCCCGGGACCACTTGGAAGGCGTGGGCTATAACACACAAAAATATGGGAATTAGGCGAAATTCTAGTTTTTTGGCTAAAACACAATAAGTGAGGAACGATCATGGCGGGGCAGTGACTATGGTTCCTTAGGTCGTATTTAATGGCCGGAAAAATTTTAGGCGATCCGAGCCCGGGGGGCCTGGCCCACTAGGAAGGCGTGGGCTATAGCACACGAAAATATAGGAATCATGCGGAATTCTTGTTTTTTGGCC
Organism: Nicotiana otophora; assembly: GCA_000715115.1. NCBI lineage: Eukaryota > Viridiplantae > Streptophyta > Magnoliopsida > Solanales > Solanaceae > Nicotiana > Nicotiana otophora. The sequence continues at coordinate 61,082 of AWOL01S0000736.1, forward strand.
GAAAAAAACAAAAAATGAGGAACGATCATGGCGGGGCGGTTACTATGGTTCCTTGAGTCATATTTGATAGCCCCGAAAAATTTTAGGCGATCGGGGTCCGGGGGTCCCGGGACCAGTTTGAAGGCGTTAGATATAACATACGAAAATATGGGAATCGGGCGGAATTCTAGTTTTTTGGCCGAAAAAAGAAACAAAATGAGGAACGATCATGGCGGGGCGATGACTATGGTTCCTTACGTCCTAATTGATGAACCAAAAATTTTTTAGGCGTCGTGTCCGAGAGGCCCGGCCCACTCGGAAGGCGTGGGAAATAGCACACAAAAATATGGGAATCAGACAGAATTCTAGTTTTTTGGCCGTAAAATGCAAAAAATAAGGAACGATCATGGCGGGGTGGTGACTATGGTTCCTTAGGTCGTATTTGATTGCCCAGAAAAATTTTAGGCGATTGGGGTCCGGGAGTCCCGGGACAACTTGGAAGGCGTGGGGCACACAAAAATATGGGAATCAGACAGAATTCTAGTTTTTTGGCCGTAAAATGCAAAAAATAAGGAACGATCATGGCGGGGTGGTGACTATGGTTCCTTAGGTCGTATTTGATTGCCCAGAAAAATTTTAGGCGATTGGGGTCCGGGAGTCCCGGGACAACTTGGAAGGCGTGGGGCACACAAAAATATGGGAATCAGGCGAAATTCTAGTTTAAGGCCGTAAAATGCACAAAATGAGGAAATGTCATGGCGGGGCGATGACTATTGTTCCTTAGGTAGTATTTCATGGCCCGGAAAAAGTTTACGTGATCCGGCTCCATGGGCACTACCCATTGGGAAGGTGTGGGCTATTGCACACGAAAATATGGGAATCGCGCGGAATTCTAGTATTTTGGCCGAAAATTCAAAAAATGAGGAATGATCATGGCAGGGCAGTGACTATGGTTCCTTAGGTCGTATTTGATGGCCCGGAAAAATTTTAGACGATCGCGGTCCGGGGGTCCCTGGACTTGGAAGGCGTGGGCTATAGCACACGCAAATCTGGGAATTGGGCGGAATTCTAGTTTTTTGGCCGAAACATGCAAAAAGTGAGGAACGATCATGGCGGGGCGGTGAATATGGTTCCTTAGGTCGTATTTAATGGCCCCAATAAATTTTAGGCAATCCGAGTTCGGGGGGCCTGACCCACTCGGAAGGCGTGGGCTGTAGCACACGAAAATATGGGAATTGCGCGGAATTCTATTGTTTGGCCAAAAAATGCAAAAAATGAGGAACGATCATGGCGGGGCGTTGACTATGGTTCCTTAGGTCGTATTTGATGGCCTAAAAAATTTTTAGGTGATCCAGGGTCCGGGGGTCCCGGGACCACTTGGAAGGTGTAGCACACGAAAATATGGGAATCGGGCGAAATTCTAGTGTTTTGGCCTAGAAATGCAATAAATGAGGAACGATCATGGCGGGGCGGTGACTAAGGTTCCTTAGGTCGTAGTTTATGGCCCGAAAAAATATAAGGTGATCCGAGTCCGGGGGGCCCGGCTCACTCGGAAGGCGTGGGTATAGCACACAAAAATATGGGAATCGGGCGGAATTCTAGTTTTTTGGCCGAAAAAAGCAAACAATGAGGAACGANAAAACACTAAGTAACAATCATGGCGGAGCGGTGACTATGGTTCCTTAGGTCGTATTTAATGGCCCGGAAAATTTTTTGGCGATCCGAGTCCGGGGGGCACGGCCCACTTGGAAGCGTGGGCTGTAGCACACGAAAATATGGGAATTGTGTGAAATTCTAGTTTTTTGGCCGAAAAATGCAAAATATGAGGAACAATCATGGCGGGGAGGGGATTATGGTTCCTTAGGTCGTATTTGATGGCACGAAAAATTTTTAGGCGATCCGGGGTCCGGGGGTTCCGGGACAACTTGGAAGGCGTGGGCTATAGCATACAAAAATATGGGAATCGGGCGGAATTCTAGTTTTTTGGCCGAAAAATGCAAACAATAAGGAACGATCTTGGCGAGGTGGTGACTATGGTTCCTTAGGTCATATTTGATGGCCCGAAAAACTTTTAGGCGATCGGGGTCCGGGGGTCCTGGGACCACTTTGAAGGCGTGGGCTATAGCATAAGAAAATATGGGAATCGGGAGAAATTCTAATTTTTTGGCCGAAAAACGCAAAAGGTGGGGAACGATCATGGAGGGGCGGTGACTATGGTTCCTTAGGTCGTATTTAATGGCCCGAAAAAATTTTAGACGTTCCGAGTCCAGGGGGCACGGCCCACTCGGAATGTGTGGGCTCTAGCACATGAAAATATGGGAATCGGACGAAATTCTAATTTTTTCGCAGAAAAACACAAATAGCTAGGAACGTTCTTGGCGGGGTGGTGACTATGGTTCCTTAGGTCGTATTTGATGGCCAGAAAAATTTTAGGCGATCCGGCTCCGAGGGGCCCTACCCATTGGGAAGGCGTGGGCTATTATAGCATACGAAAATATGGCAATCGGGCGGAATTCTAGTGTTTTGGCCAAAAAATGCAAAAAATGAGGAACGATCATGGCGGGGAGGTGACTATGGTTCCTTTGGTCTTATTTGAAGGCCCGAAAAAAATTTAGGTGATCCGAGTCAGGGGGCCCCAGCCCACTCGGAAGGCGTGGGCTATAGCACACGAAAATATGGGAATCGGGCGGAATTC
>AWOL01S0000738.1:4373-14879 GCA_000715115.1 Nicotiana otophora
TGGTGACTATGGTTCCTTAGGTCGTATGTAATGGGCCGGAAAAATTTTAGGCGACTCGAGTCCGGGGGGCCCGGCCTACTCGGAAGGCGTGGGTATAGCACACGAAAATATGGGAATCTGGAGTAATTGTAGTTTTTTGGCCGAAAAGCGCAAAACATGAGGAACGATCATGGCGGGGCGGTGACTATTGTTCCTTAGGTCGTATTTAATGGTCCGAAAAAGTTTTAGGCGATCCTAGTCCGGGGGGCCCGGCCCACTCGGAAGGCATGGGCTATAGCACACGAAAATATGGGAATCACGCAGAATTCTTGTTTTTTGGCTGACAAATGCAAAAAATGAGGAACGATCATGGCGGGGGTAGTTACTACGGTTCCTTGGGTCGGATTTGATGGCCCGGAAAAAGTTTAGGAGATCGGGGTCCGGGGGTCCCGGGACCACTTGGAAGGCGTGGGCTATAGCACACGAAAGTCTGGGAATCGGGCGGAATTCTAGTTTTTGGCTGAAATACGCAAAAAATGAGGAACGATCATGGCGGGGCATTGACTATGGTTCCTTAGGTCATATTTGATGGCCCAGAAAATTTTTAGGTGATCCGGGGTCCCGGGACCACTTGGAAGGCGTGGACTATAACACACAAAATAATGGGAATCGGGCGGGATTCTAGTTTTTAGGCCGAAAAATGCAAAACATGAGGAACGATCATGGCGGGGCAGTGAATATGGTTCCTTAGGTCGTACTTAATGGCCCGGAAATATTTTAGGCGATACGAGTCCGCGGGGCCTGGCACACTCGGAGGCCCGGGCTGTAGCACACGAGAATATGGAATTGATCGGAATTCTAGTTTTTTTGCCGAAAAACGCAAAAAATGAGGAAAGCTCATGGCGGGGCGCTGACTATGGTTCCTTACGTCGTATTTGATGGCCCGGAAAAATTTTAGGTGATCCGGGGTCTGGGGGTCCCGGGACCACTTGGAAGGCGTAGGCTATAACACACGAAAATATGGGAATCGGGCGAAATTCTAGTTTTTTGGCCGAAAACTCAAAAAATAAGGAACGATCATGGCAGGGCGGTGACTATGGTTCCTTAGGTCGTATTTAATGGCACAGAAAAATTTTAGGCGATCCGAGTCCGGGAGGCCCGGCCCACTCGGAAGCGTGGGCTGTAGAACACGAAAATATGGGAATCGGGCAAAAGTCTAGTTTTTTGGCCGAAAAATGCAAAAAATGAGGAAAGATCATGGCTGGGCGGTGACTAAGGTTACTTCGGTCGTATTTGATGGCGCGTAAAAATTTTTGGTGATCCGAGTCCGGGGGGCCGGCTCACTCGGAAGGCGTGGGCTATAGCACACAAAAATATGTGAATCAGGCGGAATTCTAGTTTTTTGGCCGAAAAATGCAAAAACTGAGGAAAGATCATGGCGGGGCGGTGACTATGGTTCCTTAGGTCCTATTTAATGGCCCAAAAAAATATTAGGCGATCCGAGTCCGGGGGGCCCGGCCCACTCCAGGAGTGGACTGTAGCACACGAAAATATTGGAATTACGCGGTATTCTAGTTTTTTGGCCAAAAAATGCACAATATGAGGAACGATCTTGGTGGGGCGGGTATTGCGGTTCCTTAGGTCATATTTGATGGCACGGAAAAAGGTTAGGCGATTCGGGGGTTCCGGGACCACTTGGAAGGCGTGGGCTATAGCACACAAACATATGGAAAACGGGCGGAATTCTAGTTTTTTTGCTGAAAAATGCAAAACATGAGGAACGATCATGGCGAGGTGGTGACTATGGTTCCTTAGGTCATATTTGATGGTCCAGAAAAATTTTAGGCGATTGGGGTCCGGGGGTTCCGGGACCACTTTGAAGACGTGGGTATAGCACACGAAAATATGGGAATCGGGCGGAATTCTAATTTTTTGGCCGAAAAACGCAAAAAGTGAGGAACGATCATGGCGGGGCGGTGACTATGGTTCCTTAGTTCGTATTTAATGGCCCGGACAAATTTTAGACGTTTCCAGTTCAGGGGGAACGGCCAACTCGGAAGGTGTGGGCTATAGCACATGAAAATATGGGAATCGGACGAAATTCTAGTTTTTTCGCTGAGTAACGCAAACAACTAGGAACGTTCTTGGCGGGGCGATGACTATGGTTCCTTAGGTCGTATTTGATGGCCCGAAAAAATTTTGGGCGATCCGGCTCTGGAGGGCCCTACCCATTGGAAAGGGCTAGGCTATTATAGCATAAGAAAATATGGGAATCGGGCGGAATTCTAGTATTTTGGCCGAAAAATGCAAAAGATGAGGAACGATCATGGCGGGGAGGTGACTATGGTTCCTTAGGTCTTATTTGAAGGCCCGAAAAAAATTTAGGTGATCCTATTCCCGGGGGCCCAACCCACTCGGAAGGCGTGGGCTATAGCACAAGAAAATATGGGAATCGGACGGAATTCTAGTTTTCTGGCCTAAAAACGCAAAATATGAGAAACGTTCATGGCGGGGCGGTGACTATGGTTTCTTAGGTCATATTTGATTTTGCGGAAAAAGTTTAGGCAATCGAGATCCGGGGGTCCCGGGACCACTTTGAAGGCGTGGGCTATAGCACAGAAAATATGGGAATCGGGCGGAATTCTTATCTTTTAGCCGAAAAACACAAAACGCAAGAACGATCATGGCGGGGTGGTGAATATCCTTCCTTAGGTCGTATTTAATGGCCCGGAAAAATTTTAGAAGTTCCGAGTCCGGGGGGCCCGGCCCACTCGGAAGGTGTAGACTATAGCACATGAGAATATGGGAATCGGGCGTAATTCTAGTTTTTTTGCTGAAAACCGCAAACAACTAGGACGGTTCATGGCGGGGTGGTGACTATGGTTCCTTAGGTCGTATTTGATGGTCCGGAAAAATTTTAGCCGATCGGGGTCCGGGGGTCTCGGGACCATTTGAAAGGCATGGGCTATAGCACACGAAAATATGGTAATCTGGCGGAATTCTAGGTTTTTGGCCGTAAAACGCAATCAAACGAGGAACGGTCATGGCAGGGAGATGACTATGGTTCCTTAGGTATTATTTGATGGCCCGAAAATTTTTTAGGTGATCCGAGTCAGGGGCCCGGCCCACTCGGAAGGCGTGGGCTATAGCACATGAAAATATGGGAATCGGGCAAAATTCTAGGTTTTTTGGCAGAAAAATGCAAAAACATAAGGAACGATCATGGCGGGGCGGTTACTATATTTCCTTAGGTCATTTTTGATCTCCCAGAATATTTTTAGGCGATCGGGGTCTGGGGGTCCCGGGACCACTTGGAAGGCGTGAGCTATAGCACACAAATATATGGGAATCGGGCAAAATTTAAGTTTTTGGGCCGCAAAATGCAAAAAATGAGGAACGATCATGGAGAGGCAGTGACTATGGTTCCTTAGGTCTTATTTGATGGCCCAAACAAATTTTAGGCGATCTGAATCCGGGGGGCCCGGCCCACTCGGAAGGCGTGGGCAATAGCACATAAACATATGGTAATCGGGCGGAATTCTAGTTTTTTGGCAGAAAAAATGCAAAACATGAGGAACGATCATGGCGGGGCAGTGACTATGCTTCCTTAGGTCATATTTGATGGCGCAGAAAAATTTTAGGCGATCGGGGTCCGGGGTTCCCGGGACCACTTGGAAGGCGTGGGTATAACACACGAAAATATGTGAATCGGGCGGAATTCTAGTTTTTTGGCCGAAAAATGCAAAGCATGAGGAACGATCATGGCAGGGAGGTGAATATGGTTCCTTAGGTCCTATTTGATCGCCCGAAAATATTTTAGGTGATCTGAGATAGGGGGCCCGGCCCACTCAGAAGGCGTGGGTTATAGCACACAAAAATATGGGAATCGGGCGAAATTCTAGGTTTTTGGCAGAAATATGCAAAAAATGAGGAACGATAAATTTTAGGCGATCGGGGTCCGGGGCGTGGGACCACTCGGAAGGCATGTTTTATAGCACACGAAAATATGGGAATCGCGCCGAATTCTAGTTTTTTGGCTGAAAATCAGAAAAAATAAGGAACCATCATGGTGGGGCGGTGACTATGGTTCCTTAGATCGTATTTGATGGCTCGCAAAAATTTTAGGCGATCGGGGGCCGGGGGTCCCGGGACCACTTGAAAGGCGTGGGCCATAGCACACGAAAATATGGGAATCGGGCAAAATTCTAGTTTTTTGGCCGAAAAATGCAATAAGTAAGAAACGATCATGGCGGGGCGGTGACTATTGTTCCTTAGGTCGTATTTAATGGCCCGGAAAAATTTTAGGCGATCCGAGTCCGGGGGGCCCGGCCCACTCGGAAGGCATGGGCTATAGCACACGAAAATATGGGAATCACGCAGAATTCTTGTTTTTTGGCCGAAAAACGCAAAAAATGAGGAACGATCATGGCGGGGGCGGTTACTATGGTTCCTTGGGTCGTATTTGATGGCTCGAAAAATTTTTAGGCGATCGGGGTCTGGGGTAGGAAGGCGTGGGAGTTCCTTGTGTGAAACTTAGATGTTGAAGCACGCACCTAGCATTGAATTAGGTAGGACACTCGTTGAATTTCCAGTACAATGATTGGAGGTCTTCCTCACCCGAGTAGTGGGTACCTCGTAGGACCTCGACCCAACTTTATAATGTTTTAATAACCGCTCACGCTTTTTTAATGATCTTTTTTATGGTTATGCGCGGCACTTTCGGATGCCACCTTGTTTATAAATATAAAAAAAAGTCTTTTCAATACCATTTGACTCGGGCTGGGTGCAGATAACACTGTAATAATAACAAAGCCAGATAGATCGTCTAACTTCATTCGAAAATGAAACTTGAATTTTTATAGAATCAAATTCTAAGGTTCAATCAAATAAATAGATGGATCGCCCTTCTTTCCCATTGCCACCTTACCTGCCCAAGATGGGCGTCCACGTTAAAATAGGCTCACAGACTACTTCAGTGCACACACGAAAATATGGGAATCGGGCGGAATTTTAGTTTTTTGGACGAAAAAAGCAAAAAATGAGGAATGATCATGGAGGTGCGGTGACTATGGTTCCTTAAGTCGTAATTGATGACCCAAAAAATATTTAGGCGATACATGTTCGGGAGACCCGGCCCACTCGGAAGGCGTGGGCAATAGCACACAAAAATATGGGAATCGGACGGCATTCTAGTTTTTTGGCCGAAACATGCCAAATATGAGGAACGATCATGGCGGGGTGGTGGCTATGGTTCCTTATGACATATTTGATGGCCCGAAAAAATATTAGGCAATCTGTGGTCCAGGGGTCCCGGGACCAATTGGAAGGCGTGGGCTATTGCACACGAAAATATGGGAATCAGGTGTAATTCTAATTGTTTGGCCGTAAAATGCAAAATATGAGGAACCATCATGGTGGGGTGGGGATTATAGTTCCTTAGGTCGTATTTGATGGCACAGAAAAATTTTAGGCGATCCGGGGTCCGGGGGTTCCGGGACCACTTGGAAGGTGTGGGCTATGCACACGAAAATATGGGAATCGGGCAGAATTCTAGTTTTTAGGCCAAAAAATGCAAAAAAATAAGGAACGATCACGGCGGGGCGGTGACTATGGTTCCTTAGGTTGTATTTAATGGCCCAAAAAATTTTTAGGCGATCCGAGTCCTGGAGGCCCGGCCCACTCGGAAGGCGTGGGCTATCGCATACAAAAATATGGAAATCGGGCGGAATTCTATTTTTTGGCCGAATAACACAAAAAATGAGGAACGATCATGGCAGGGTGGTGACTATGGTTCCTTAGGTTGTATTTGATGGCCTGGAAAAACTTTAGGCGATCGGGGTCCGGGGGGCCTGGGACCACTCGGAAGGCATGGGCTATGGCACACAAAAATATGGGAATCGCGCGAAATTCTAGTTTTTTGGACGAAAAAAACAACAAAAAGATGAACCATCATAGTGGGGCGGTGACTATGGTTCCTTAGGTCGTAATCGATGGCCCAAATAAATTTAGGCGATGACAGTTTGGGGGGCCTAGCCCACTCGGAAGGCGTGGGCTATAACATACAATAATATGGGAATCACGCGGAATTCTAGTTTTTTGGCCGAAAAATGCAAAAAAATGAGGAACGATCATGGCGGGGCGGTGACTATGGTTCCTTAGGTCGTATTTAGTGGCCCTTACAATTTTTAGGCGATCGGAGTCCGGGGGTCCCGGGACCACTTGGAAAGCGTAGGCTATAGCACACGAAAATATGGGAATCGGGCAAAATTCTTGTTTTTTTGCCGAAAAATGCAAAAAGTGAGGAACGATCATGGCGGGGTGGTGACTATAGTTCCTTAGGTCGTATGTAATCGCCCCGAATAATTTTAGGCGACTCGAGTCCGTGGGGCCCGGCCTACTCGGAAGGCGAGGGCTATAGCACACGAAAATATGGGAATCGGGAGTAATTCTAGTTTTTTGGCTAAAAAGCGCAAACAATGAGGAACGATCATGTCGGGGAGGTGACTGTGGTTCCTTAGGTCGTATTTGATGGCCCGGAAAAATTTTACACGATCCGGGGGTCGCGGGACCAATTGGAAGGCGTGGGCTATAGCACACGAAAATATGGGAATCAGGCGTAATACTAGTTTTTTGGCCGTAAAATGCACAAAATGAGGAACGATCATGGTGGGGCGGTGACTATGGTTCCTTAGGTCGTATTTGATGGCCCGGAAAAATTTTACACGATCCGGGGGTCGCGGGACCAATTGGAAGGCGTGGGCTATAGCACACGAAAATATGGGAATCAGGCGTAATACTAGTTTTTTGGCCGTAAAATGCACAAAATGAGGAACGATCATGGTGGGGCGGTGACTATGGTTCCTTAGGTCGTATTTGATGGCCCGGAAAAATTTTACACGATCCGGGGGTCGCGGGACCAATTGGAAGGCGTGGGCTATAGCACACGAAAATATGGGAATCAGGCGTAATACTAGTTTTTTGGCCGTAAAATGCACAAAATGAGGAACGATCATGGTGGGGCGGTGACTATGGTTCCTTAGGTCGTATTTGATTGCCCAGAAAAATTTTAGGCGATTGGGGTCCGGGAATCCCGAGACCACTTGGAAGGCGTGGGCTAGCACACGAAAATATGGGAATCATGCGGAATTCTAGTTTTTTGGCCAAAAAACGCAAATATTGAGGAACGATCATGGCGGGGCATTGACTATGGTTCCTTAGGTCGTATGTGATGGCCCAGAAAAATGTTAGGCGATCCAGGGTCCGGTGGTCTCGGGACCACTTGGAAGGCGTGGGCTATAGCACACAAAAATATGGGAATCGGGCGGAATTCTAGATTTTAGGCCGAATAATGCAAAAAATGAGGTACAATCATGGTGGGGCGGTGTCTATGGTTCCTTAGGTTGTATTTAATGGCCTGAACATTTTTTAGACAATCCGAGTCCAGGGGGCCCGGCCCACTCGGAGGCGTGGGCTGTAGCACACGAAAATATGGGAATTGCACGAAATTCTAGTTTTTTTGCCGAAAACTGGAAAATATGAGAAACGATCATGACGAGGCGGTGACTAAGGTTCCTTAGGTCATATTTGATTTCCCAAAAAATATTTAGGCGATCCGAGTCCGGGGGGCCCGGCTCACTCGGAAGGCGTGGGCTATAGCACACACAAATATGGGAATCGGGCGGAATTCTAGTTTTTTGGCAGCAAAACCCAAACAATGAGGAACGATCATGGCGGGGCGGTGACTATGATTTCCCAGGTCGTATTTAATAGCTCGGATAAATTTTAGGCGGTCCGGGGTCTGGGGGGCCTGGGACCACTCGGAAGGCACGGGCTATGGCACACAAAAATATGGGAATCTCGCGCAATTCTAGTTTTTTGGACGAAAAAAACAAAATATGATGAACCATCATAGTGGGGCGGTGACTATGGTTCCTTAGGTCGTAATCGATGGCCCGAATAAATTTAGGCGATGACAGTTCGGGGGGCCTGGCCCACTCGGAAGGCGTGGGCTATAACATACAATAATATGGGAATCACGCGGAATTCTAGTTTTTTGGCTGAAAAATGCAAAACGATGAGGAACGATCATGGCGGGGCGGTGACTATGGTTCCTTAGGTCGTATTTAGTGGCCCTTAAAACTTTTAGTTGATCGGAGTCCGGGGGTCCCGGGACCACTTGGAAGGCGTAGGCTATAGCACACGAAAATATGGGAATGGGGCGAAATTCTTGTTTTTTTGCCGAAAAACGCAAAAAGTGAGGAACGATCATGGCAGGGTGGTGACTATAGTTCCTTAGGTCGTATGTAATCGCCCAGAATAATTTTAGGCAACTCGAGTCCGTGGGGCCCGGCCTACTCGGAAGGCAAGGGCTATAGCACACGAAAATATAGGAATCGGGAGTAATTCTAGTATTTTGGCTAAAAAGCGCAAACAATGAGGAACGATCATGTTGGGGAGGTGACTATGGTTCCTTAGGTCATATTTGATGGCCCAGAAAAATTTTACACGATCCGGGGGTCGCGGGACCAATTGGAAGGCGTGGGCTATAGCACACGAAAATATGGGAATCAGGCGTAATACTAGTTTTTTGGCCATAAAATGCAAAAAATGAGGAACGATCATGGTGGGGCAGTGACTATGGTTCCTTAGGTCGTATTTGATTGCCCAGAAAAATTTTAGGCGATTGGGGTCCGAGAATCCCGGGACCACTTAGAAGGCGTGGGCTAGCACACGAAAATATGGGAATCATGCGGAATTCTAGTTTTTTGGCCGAAAAACGCAAATATTGAGGAACGATCATGGCGGGGCATTGACTATGGTTCCTTAGGTCGTATGTGATGGCCCAGAAAAATGTTAGGCGATCCAGGGTCCGGTGGTCTCGGGACCACTTGGAAGGCGTGTGCTATAGCACACAAAAATATGGGAATCGGGCGGAATTCTAGTTTTTAGGCCGAAAAATGCAAAAAATGAGGTACAATCATGGTGGGGCGGTGTCTATGGTTCCTTAGGTCGTATTTAATGGCCCGAAAATTTTTTAGACAATCCGAGTCCGGGGGGCCCGACCCACTCGGAGGCGTGGGCTGTAGCACACGAAAATATGGGAATTGCACGGAATTCTAGTTTTTTTGCCGAAAAATGGAAAATATGAGGAACGATCATGACGGGGCGGTGACTATTATTTAGGCGATCCGAGTCCGGGGGGCCCGGCTCACTCGGAAGGCGTGGGCTATAGCACACAAAAATATGGGAAACGGGCGGAATTCTAGTTATTTGGCGGCAAAACCCAAACAATGAGGAACGATCATGGCGGGGCGGTGACTATTATTTCCTAGGTCGTATTTAATAGCTCGGATAAATTTTAGGCAGTCCGGGGTCCGGGGTCCCGGGACCACTTGGAAGGCGTGGGCTATAGCACACGAAAATATGGGAATCGGGCAGAATTCTAGTTTTTAGGCCGAAAAATGCAAAAAATGTGGAACGATCATGGAGGGGTTGTGACTATGGTTCCTTGGGTCGTATTTAATGGCCCGAAAAAATTTTAGGCGATCCGAGTCTGGGGAGCCCGGCCCTCTCAGAGGCGTGGACTGTAGCACACGGAAATAAGGGAATTGCGCGGAATTCTAGTGTTTTGGCCGAAAACGTAGAAAATGAGGAACGATCATGGCGGGACGGTGTCTATGGTTCCTTAGGTCGTATTTGATGGCCCGGAAAAGTTTTAGGTGATCCGGGGTCTGGGAGTCCCGGGACCACTTGGAAGGCGTGGGATATAGCACACGAAAATATGGGTATCGGGCGTAATTCTAGTTTGTTGGCCGAAAAATGCAAAAACTGAGGAACGATCATGGCGGGGCGGTGACTAAGGTTCCTTAGGTCATATTTGATGGCCCAAAAAATTTTTAGGCGATCCGAGTTCGGGGGCCCGACTCACTCAGAAGGTTAGGGCTATAGCACACAAAAATGTGGGAATCGGGCGGAATTCTAGTTTTCGGCCGAAAAATGCAAAAACTGTGAAATGATCATGGCGGGGCAGTGACTATGGTTCCTTAGATCGTATTTAATGGCCCGGATAAATTTTAGGCTATCCGGGGTCCGGGGGTCCCGGGACCACTTGGAAGTCGTGGGCATAGCACACGAACATATGGGAATCGTGCAGAATTCTAGTTTTTAGGCCGAACAATGCCAAAAATGAGGAACGATCATGGCGGGGCAATGCCTATGGTTCCTTAGGCCGTATTTAATGGCCTGGAAAAGTTTTAGGCGATCCGAGTCAGGGGGCCTGGCCCACTCGGAGGCGTGGGGTGTAGCACACGAAATTATGGGAATTTTGCGGAATTCTAGGTTTTTGGCCGAAAAAAGCAGAAAATTAGGAACGATCAGGGCGGGGCGGTTACTATGGTTCCTTAGGTCTTATTTGATGGCCCGGAAAAGTTTTAGGTGATCCAGGGTCCCGGGACCATTTGGAAGGCGTGAGCTGTAGCACACGAAAATATGTGAATCGGGCAAAATTCTAGTTTTTTCGCCAAAAAT
>AWOL01S0000739.1:4697-15119 GCA_000715115.1 Nicotiana otophora
TTTTCCTCTCAAGAACTAAATGCAACTCCTCTTTTCTCTTTAGCTTCCTTTCGCCCATGTTTCCTCCAATCTGAAGTCACCTTCCACATCATGCATTTTCTTCTACCATCGATTCACATAGTTGCAACAAATAATGAGTTCTCTTAACATTTCTAATGTATGGCTCATTTGAAGTTTTAGGGTTCATTAGGAACTAAATGGGATATTTTCATAACAAAAGAGACTTTCATTTGGTGCATTGATCCAAATTCTCTAAACTTTCTTCTCCAAATATATGGTTTCCACCATAATCACCTCCTTCGTCTTTCTCATGCCAAATAACAATGCATGTTATAGTTCTTATCGCTTGCGCAAACAACTAAATATCAAGATCCCTACCCCAATTTTCGATCCCTTTGTTGTCGAAATGGAAAATTGAAGGCCACTCAAAAGCTAATTTCTGAGAAAACTAAAGCTTTATTTTTGGTTGAATTTGCTAAGAGGAAGGAAATAATAAAATAGAGAATAAGATACATGGACTTGATCGGAAGGGGGGCAGGAATTGTGTTTGTAGTTTTCTACGAAAGGCAAAATAGCCCTTTTCAGTAAAATATTCTTAATGTCTCATTAAGGACAATTAAGGAAAAAGAAAAGTGTGTACAGTGCTAACTTACTACAATTACGTAGTAGGTTAGCAATATATTTACACACACTAGTTTCTCTACATGTGCGTCATGTATGTCAAGTCATGTAATATATGATTTCATAAAATAGTATCATTTATATTAAACAAAGCTTTTTGAATAAATATTTATAAATGAGAATAAAGTAATTTTTTGTGAATGATAAAATATGGATCATCGTATGGTGAGTTGCTTATTTGTCGAGGTTAATATGATTGGATATCTACTAAATTTATGAAGAATAATTATCAAAGTTTAGTTAGATATAATGTTATTCTTTTACTTATTATGATTTTATGAGATAAAACCATGTAATGAAGCATATCTTATGTTTTATAAATAATATCCATGGTGTGTATTCCCTTCATCCATTTAGATTTTTCATAATTATGACCAGGGTTTTTGTTGTCAAAAATTTCTAGTTAAAGAAGAAATAAAAAATAATTAGTAGTATAATTTAATTCCATAAAATAAGATATATATAAGTACAGAAGATTGGCGTAATATCTTTGTAAATTGAGATCTCACATAAGAAAATTAAGCCTATGATTGTTTATCATCTTTCTATTTTTCAAATATTTCACCATTATTTTCAGCAATATATGCATATGATGATATCTATATATTTGTAATTACATTAACTTATCTGTAGAATACATCAAATGAATTATTTTTCACGAAAATGTCACGACCCAGCTTAGGACCGCGACGGATAACCAAAACTAAGTGTCGATCATCAATAAAATTATTGATAATCTACAAATCATGAATATAAATGGATAAATTGAACAAGCTTAATAAGTATAGCTGATAAGAACTGTACAATCTGGAAAGCTGACAAGACTAACACAAGCTGACATATAGAAACATACTAACTGCACAGGTGCATATCTACAAGCCTCTAGTAGTGCTGAACCGAAAAATTATTGGACGGAACAGGGCCCCATCATACCCAAACTAGCTGACTGTACACATACCAAAACATAAGTAACTCGGGGAGTAAGCAGAGTGTCTCTAACTGCTGGTGGATGGCCTACTGATGTGGCTCAAACTCTAATCTATATGTACCTGCGCGGCATGAAATGCAGTGCTCCGGAAGGGACGTGAGTACGATATGTACAAAGTATGTAGAATGGAAAGCATATGTAAAGCATACTAAAGTATGATTGTAAGATGGAAATTTGAATATAATCTGAAACAGGACCCCAGATTTGGTAATGGGGAGATTTGGTCTGTTTCAAAAGAAAAGTTTTTTTTCTTTAGTACCTCGACGTGACATGAGCGTGAAAGGGCCAGAGCAAGACTTCTCTGTGGGAATACCCGGCTATCTCGCAAGCTAAAAAAGAGTATGAACTAGCAACTGATCTAGAACTGAACTGAAGTTTAAGCTGAAATTGTGCTAAAACTGAACAACTATCTGAACGGGTACATGTCTGGTGTTATGGGCTATATATCCCTTCAATCAGGTAACTGTAAAACTAAACTAGCCTCATCTATAGTCATGCAATACAAACTGTAGCTATGTACGCGTATATAACATGCATGACTGGTGTTATTGTCTATATCCCCCCATAATGTAAATATATAATCAATAGGCCCGGCTGGTGTTATGGGCTATCTCCCCTCAGCATAAAATCAATAGGCCTCGCTCGCATTATGGGTTATCTCCCCCAACATATAATCAATAGGCCTCGCTGGTGTTATGGGATATATCCCCCCAGCATAATCAATTTAAGCATGTATGAGGCATAACAAATGTGGCAACATCATATGGACTCAAGAGATCATGAAGAAAACCATAAATGGGATCACAAATGTAATCTGACACTTATTGTTCATAAGTTGGACAGAGGATCCTATCCCTATTTTAGGGAGAAACTTAGCATGTACATGAGATACTAAGGTTAATTAACTCATTAGGATCCCTCTATAACCAATTTAGAATCAAGGAACTCAAGATTTGTCCAACTCTTTTAATTTTCAAATATTTAGGCAGAGTTTCCCCTGAAACTGGATGATCACCAAACATAACATCAAGCAACACAATATACACGAGAATGGATACCCGTACAAGATTATAAAACCAAACTAAAAGAGATCTAGTTATCCAAAATAGTGTCAAACGATCGATAAAATGGAATTATGAACGTAATGTCGGCTCATAGTGGCTAACTTGTGACATGAAAGTCTAAATATGATTTAGGAATAATCTAAGAATCAACACATGATAATTAAACTTATTTAATCTTAAATAATCTATTAGGATCATATGGGGGTTAGGTATACATCAAAACATCAAAGGAACGAAATAAATGAAAGTAGAGGTGGCATAGGCCAAATTGGCGATTTTCCCTTTTGTTTTTGTTGTGTTATGAAGTTCCAACCTAAACTATTTTCTTCCATAATTTACATATGGAATTGAATAATATATTAGTATACAATACATGCTGATATTTCCCTTGAACAACCCTTAAAATATCAAGAAGAAGGGCTAGAACATAGCTAAACCAAATCATGCCGAAAACAAAACGAAAACCTTACATACGTCTTGTGTTCTTTCTTCCAAACCTTGTTCCCTTTGATTCACACCCTTAATTATGCTCGTATAACTAAAATACAAAGGTTACAATATTACTTAGCCATTAGTCTCTTTCCAAAACACGAGTTATAAGAAAGGGGGATGACAAAGTCTTACCTACGTCGTAATGATCGCATTGATGTGTTCGCATCTTGAATTTGAGTTGCGGATGATGGAATTGCTTCAAAACCTGAAGGATGTATTTAGGATTTCTAAAGAGAAATTTTAGGTCTGACTTGGGTCAAAATGAGTCTTAGAGACGAAGGCTACAACTTTGTACATCAAGATAATTCTTAACCGACCGTGTGGGTCCAAAGGGAGCTGCTTGCGCAGCCTCGTGAAAACACAAATATCTCTCCACTCCGACGTTGGCGAACGGTTAATGTCTTGGAAATAAGACTCCTACATGTTAAATTTTATGTGTGTATCACCCCATAATTCCAATTACATAGAGAGAAAAGCTCAGTAACATTAGACCTAAAGCTTAAGTAAAATTATTAACGTAACTAGCGACAATATTTGTCGACTTTGGTTTCCTAGCTCATTTGACTTCAAAACTTAACATATGAATATAATACAACTAAAATAACTCATAATATAACCTCCTTATCATGTTAATCACCCTAGTATTATCCCGAAAGTATGGGTTATAACATTCCCAACTTGCCATTTCGACGAAACTTATTTTCTTCGATATGTTTAGCTTCTAAACCTTCCAACCCTCTTGGTACTTGCAGTTTATGATCTTAAATATTTTTAACCTCCAAAGTAATATGATTAACTTACTTTGTGTAATTTCAAAGATGATCTAATTTCCGAGCATACATCAACTGACTTACGACGTACTTTTACGTACGAAAACATGGGATGTAACATCATTTCCCTTTGGAACATTCGTCCTTGATTGTTGGTTGATGTGCTTATCACTCTCATAACCTGTAACTCTTAAAAATACTTTTATACTATCCTTTCAATCTAGACAACTATTTTGCGAATAAATCCAAACACCAGGGCATTCCCCCCTTTAGGCCTCTTTCTCACACCACAACATGCGTTAGGAATTCTTCCAATATCGTAATTGTTGCTACCTTCTCTCATGCAAGCTGTACGACTATGTCCTTGTACACATACCTATGCGACTTTTCTCTTCTTTTTCCCCCCAGATTTTATCCAATCTCTCTAAGCCTCACTTTGTGCACATATACAGAACTATGACAAACTTTTCCTCTGGGCATCTATAGGTGTACTGAAGTTCTTTGCTTGGTACTTTGTTGAACATACGGCTATTACTATATTTTGTTTCATAGCCTCGATTATCTATCCTTATGGCATTACTATATATAGGTAGGTCATATTATACCAAAACACTTACTTTGGTTTATTATTACGGAGGTCTTCTACCCAACCCCAGGTTACTCTCTCACTGCTTATCATTTATGTATAAATCTAAGTCCTTTAATACTTCCTCAATCTGTTTATCTTAAGAATCACAACCTAATCCCATCTCAATTCACTTAACATATTAATAACTTTTAACATACTTTATATACCTTACTATCATGGTCATATGGTACATTGTATGGCACTAGTCCATAAATACGGGGTATTATAGCTTGGACCGTATTTTATCCCAAAATGTCAAACTTCAACGAAACTCATTTTCTTCGATTGTTTATCCTCTCACCTTTATGAAACTTACTTATCACTTGTTATAAATAGTATAAATACTTATAACCTCAAAAATAATCTCGTTAACGAGCTTACGTCGATTAACTTACGACAAAACTTTAACGTACGGAAACACGGGATGTAACATCCTTCCCCCCCCCCAGAACCATCCATCCTCGAATGTTTGAACTTGCAAGATCTACATGACATACTCAGCAATTCTAAATGTATATACCTTACCGGGATATACTCCAATGAAACAACTATCGGGCTCTCACGGGGTTAGGACACCCTCCCTCCTTAAAACTACTTCCTAATTTATTCACCACCTACGAGTCTGTTAATCAATCTTCTAGATACTAGCACCTTCTGGCTGTAAACTTATTAACCGGATTCTTAACTTTCTATTCCACTATACTAGCTTCCCCCAAATATCGTGTACTATCCTCGGTTTCCTCCCTAGGGATTAGAGCCATCAGAGTTCTTCTAACTTCTTAATATCCTAGGTCACTCCCCTCTCCTCCCTTAGTCCTCGAATGTTAACTCTTAGAGACCTATGCAAATTTTGCCAGGGTCTCTTCTATAAACTAAACTAAAACCCATATCTTATTAGCCTGCTAAAGTAGTGTTGCGGTCCTATTACTTCTACTTTGATCCCCCCCCCCTGCATTTTACAATCACAGTCTATTGCTACGAGAATAGCATTCATTCCTGTATAACAAATAATAAGTTTCTTCTAGAGTTTATAATGTAGGAAATTTTAGTGGAGGGATTAATGTACCTTTAACCATCCTACCTCAGTCCTATATGAGAGCTTCGATCAGACACACATCAAAGCGGAATCCTCATCCTTATCAGCTACCATCATCCTCTTGGCCCGACTACACACCTCTTCCTGTGCGTATCCCATGACATACATAGACGAACCCTGATTGATGAACTCCCAAGACTGTGGACTATCTGGCATGTCGAAAGAGCTGGTGTTCGTAAATACCCTGACATAGTTTTGAGCCTGGGGGACCCGACTGTATCAATCGCTTCACCATTCCCCTTATACCATTATCAACGAGCCTTGATAACGAAACTAAGGGCCTTGGTGAGGTCGGAACTTTTCTCACCCCATCTTTTGTTGGCGGAATCGAAACTACTCGAACAGATGACTCATATGGATCCTCGGACGGATCCTCCTCAATAGAACCCATGATCTCCGACGGGTCTGACTCTATAGTGTAACTTATACTTCTTTTTAAAACTTTCATAGCCTTCTAACCCGTACTAGCGGCTGACACCTATCATATAGTAGTAATAGGCATCATTGAGAACATAAATAAGATAAAGATTAGGAGTGAATACTTACGACTCATCTCTATTGCACAATCTAGATCAGAAAGAAAAGTAACCATCCTAAATATCATGTAGCATCTTGTCTATAAGTGTAGTGCACAACATACCCATAAACAAGACTCTACTAGACACGTCTTGTAGACATCCTAGGACCGAACTGCTTTGATGCCATGTTTGTCTCGACCCAGCCTAGGGCCGCGATAGATAACCGACACTAAGTGTTGATCATCACTAAACTTTCTGATAATCTACTAATCATAAATATAAACGGATAAACTAAACAAGCATAAGCATAGCTAATAAGAACTGTACAATCTGGAAAGCTGACAAGGCTAACACAAGCTGACATATAGAAACATACTAACTGCACAGGTACATATCTACAGGACACTAGGAGTGCTGAATCAAAAAAAGTACTGGACTGAAGAGGGCCTCGTCATACCCAAACTAGCTGACTGTACATATACCAAATGATAAGTCACTGCGGGAGTACGGAGAGTGACTCTAACCACTAGTGGATGGCCTATTAATATAGCCCAAATGCGGATCTATCCATACCTGCACGGCACAAAATGCAGCTCCGCGGAAGGGACGTGAGTACGATATGTACAAAGTATGTAGGGTTGAAAGCATATGTAAAGCATACTATGATTGAAAGATGGAAATCTGAATATAAGCTGAAACAGGACCCCAAATTTGGTAATGGGGGGATTTGGTCTGTTTCAAAAGAAAAGCTTTTTTTTTTGCAGTACCTCGAGATGACATGAGTATTAAAGGGCAATAGCAAGAATTCTCTATGGGAATACCCGGCTATCTTCTAAGCTAAATAAGAATCTGAACTAGCAACTGATCTACAAATGAACCAAAGTTTAAGCTGAAACTATGCTTAAAATAAACAACTATCTAAACTGGTACATGTCTGGTGTTATGGGCTATATCCCCCCAGTCAGGTAACTGTAAAACTCTAGCCTCATGTATAGTCATGTAATGCAAACTGTAGCTATCTACACGTATATAACATACCTGACTGGTGTTATGGGCTATATCCCCCAGTTGGTAAATATATAATCAACAGGCCCAGCTGGTGTTATGGTCTATCTCTCCCCGTCAAATAATCAATAGGCCTCGCTGGCGTTAAGCATGTATGAGGCATAACAAATGTGGCAACATCATATGGACTCAATAGATCATGAAGGAAACCATAAACGGAATCAAAAACGTAATCCGACACTCGTTGTCCATAAGTTGGACGGAGGAGCCTATCCCTATTTTAGGGAGAAACTGAGTATGTACATGAGATACTAAGTGTTAATTAACGCATTAGGATCCTTCTTTAATCAATTTAGAACCAAGGAACTCAACATATTTCCAACTCTTCGAATTTCCAAAACTTTCGGCATAGTTTCCCCTGAAACTGGATGATCCCCAAAAATAACAGTAAGCACCACAATATACATGGGAATGGATACCCGGAAAAGATGAAAACATCAAACTAAAGGAGATCCAGTTATCCAAAATAGTGTCAAACGATCGACAAAATGGAATTATGAACGTAATGTCGGCTCATAGTGGCTAACTTATGAGATGAAAGTCTAACTATGATTCAGGAATAATTTAAGCATCAACACATGATAATTAAGCTTATATAATCTTAAATGAATCTATTAGGATCATATGGGGGTTAGCTATACATAGAAACATCAAAGGAACGGAACAAACGAAAGTCCAGAGCCAAATTGGCGATTTTCCCTTTTGTTTTTGTTGTGTTTTGAAGTTTCAACCTAAACTATTTTCTACCATAATTCACATATGGAATTGAATAATATACACAGATACAATACATGCTGATATTTCCCTTGAACAACCCTTAAAATATCAAGAAGAAGATCTAGAACATAGCTAAACCATATTATGTCAAAAACGAAACAAAACCCCTACATACCTCTTGTGTTCTTGCTTCCAAACCTTGTTCCCTTTGATCCACACCCTTAATTATGCTTGTATAACTAAAATACAGAGTTTACAAGGTTCCTTATCCTTGAATATCTTTCCAAAACACGAGTTATAAGGAGAAAGGGGGATGACAAAGTCTTACATACGTCGTAAGGATCGCGTTGATGTGTTCACGTCTAGATTTTGAGTTGCGGATGATAGAATTGCTTCAAAACCCTAAGGATGTATATTTAGGATGTCTACACCGATATTTTAGGTCTGATTTGGGTCGAAATGAGCCTTAGAGACGAAGGCTGCAATTTTATATATCAAGATAATTCTTAACCAACCTTGTGGGTCCCAAAGGGAGCTGCTTGCGCAGTCTCGCAAAAACACGAATATCTCTCCACTCCGATTTTATATCAGTGAACGATTTAATGTGTTGGAAACGAGACTCGTAGATATTAAATTTGGTGGGTGCATCACCCCATTATTCCAATTACATTGAGAGAAAATCTCAGTAACATTAGAACTAAAGTTTAAGTAAAATTATGAACGTAACTTGCGACAACTTTTGTCGACTTTTCTTTCCTAGCTCGTTTGACTTCAAAACTTAACACACGAATATAATATGACTACAATGTATCATAATATCACCTCCTTATCATGTCAATCACTTTAGTATCACCCCGAAAGTACGGGTTATAACAATCCCAACTTGTCGTTTTGACGAAACTTATTTTCTTCGATTTGTTTAGCTTCTAAGCCTTCCAACCCTCTTGGTACTTGCAGTTCATGATCTTAAATATTTGTAACCTCCAAAGTAATATGATCAACTTACTTTACGTAATTTCAAAGATGATCTAATTTTTGAGCATACATCAACTGACTTACGACGTACTTTTACGTACGAAAACATGGGGTGTAACAGAAAACTTGTGTAATTTTAAGTTATATTTTATTTGTAACTATTATCTTTTTTCTCCTATTTTATCCTTTTCCAGTAAGTTATTTCACTTTACGAACATATAAATGTAAGGACCCGTAAAAATTTAAACCAAAAACTCGGGGTTTCATGGTGCCAAGATAGATCCCTACGTTATATTAGTAGAAATTCTTCGCGGCGAGCTTGCGAGCCACGATTCGGACTTTTTGGATTGAACAGTACCCTACGGACTTAGAGGAAAATGTTTCGCAGAAGAACGCATTTCTGCGGCCCATTATGCGGCCGTATAATCACTCTGCAGACCGCATAATGGCCGCAGAGTGAAGCAGTAAGTTTGTCCAACTTGAGGTCAGTTTTGCGGTCGATTATGCGACTGCATAATCGATATGCGGATCGCATATCGATCGCATAATGCCTCTTGAGTTTTTGTGGAGGGAGTTCTGCGGTGCATTATACGACCGCAAAACAAGTATGCGGACCGCATACTGGTCTCATACCTGAGCCGAAAGTTTAGGCCCCTGAGGGCCATTTCTGCGGTCACTTTGCGGACCGCATAACCATTATGCGGTCGCATATGCAACCGTAGACCTGTGTCGGGGCACCATTTTTCTTAATTTAAAACCCGACCCTCATTCCATTAAAATACCCCTTAGGTCTATTTTGAGCTCATTTTCAGATGTTTCTAGAGTGTGAGAGAGAGGGTTCAAGAGGGAGGGTCTAAGTTTTCATCAAATTAATCTTCAACCATCACTCAAAGCTTGGAAATATTCAAGTAGAGTACCAAATGCTTCATCCAAAAAGGTAAGACTTCATCACCCCAGCTCTTAATTTCAAACATAGCTATAACGGGGTATTAATAAGATGGTCCATGGGTGTGAGGGTTGTTTATCTTGCATGCATGTGATAAAGAGTGTGGGAAAAATAAGAAGTGAATTAGAACCATGAACGTTTTCCTAATTTTTAGTTCAATTTGTATATTGCTAAAATAGATTGAGGTTGCTAAGGGTTCCGGAAAATTGTAGAGTCTAAAGAAGTACAATTGAGGTATGTTGGCTAAACTTTCTCTCTTGGAATTGAATTCCATAATGTTTCTGTAAGTTTCAAAGTGTGGGTTACGTATTAAAAGATTATGGCTTTGAGTCGTGTTTCAACGAAAGATAGAATTGTCTAAAAGCTTTTGTACTAAATTCATGCCCATTAGTGGCTGCTTTAACTAATGCTTTGATTTATAAATATATCCAGTGTGATTCGAGTTCTATATACTCATGTGTTGAAATTGTACATTGTCATTT